>WEKY01003039.1:293246-308246 GCA_013390045.1 Picathartes gymnocephalus | reverse complement strand
TCTGAGAGCAGAAAAACCTCTGTTAAATAATAGACAAGGCAGACACTGGTGATTGTGTTTCTACTTGCCATATAAAGAAGTTTGCCCAGGTTTTTTTGCAGTCTATCCTGCACTTTAACATAGCCTTATAATAATTTTAATTTAGGATTGAAAAGAAAAATTAGGATGCCTCAAAAGCGAGTACATCAAGCATCATGAAGTTGCTCCCTTGCTCTTACTGCTGAGGAAGGTAGAAACTTCCATTGTCTTCTTGGCCATGCTCTGAACAGCTGAAGAAAGTAACCTTTCATATCTATTCCTTTAAAACTCCTACTTTGAAAACCTGTTATAAATGTTTGAAACGTATTGGAATCTTCCACTCGATGAACATATTACAAGAAATTACTGTTAAATTTGAGTATCTGCTAAAAATCTCCTCTTTCCCTGTTTTGTGCTGTAAAGCCATTGTGCAAAGAAAGGACTCAAAATACAACGCAAACAGTAAATCAAAGTTTAAATAAAACATGTACCACTGAAGACCTGACAGATGGGGAAAATGTATTGGAAACTTGACTCTTGACATTTGACCCTTTTCTTCTACACTGAAAATGAAGAAGCCTAGATATTTCATTTTTTTAGTGTATGATTTTCTCAGCTCTTGCAATCAGGAGAATTGGTGTTAACAACAGTATTCAAAACATTTAAGAGGAATATATTACTTTTGTTGTAGATAGGAACTCTTTTAAATGCAGACATAGGTCTTAAACTGGAGCTGTTTCATTTTTAGTCCCATTTATCCATCAAACACAATGACACATTTTTAAGGACCACTTGATTTTTACTAGCATTTTGTAACAAAAAGGCCAGCATTCCTTTCTTCTATAAAATATGCTCTGATGGCCTAAGTTATGACTCTGTCTGCCGTTCAAGCATGTCTGAAATTGTACTTTGTCCATGGCCAAGTGTCTCTTCAATCCTGCTTTGTGCTGTCACAGCAGGAACAGAGGCTGAATGTACAAGGTTTAGGTGATTTTGCTACTGACAGCAAACTCAGTGATACTGGGCCAGCTTTCTTCCACTTCACAGCGATGTTCACAAGCACCGCTCCCAGTTCTCAGGGGTGCCAGCGTTTTACAGTTATTTTATGGCTTTACACACTTCTCAAAGAGGTAAAAATTGGTGACTCCCAGGCCACATCAATCCTCTTCAATTTGTTCCTACCATCGCAGATGATGTAAAATTGCAACAAAATGAAAAGGTCTTTTGCATGGACAAAGTTCAAATGTGGTGTGTTAAAAAGAGAAGGAGGAGCATAAGGACTCAAAGTGTCACTGCAGTGATGCAGAGACCAGAGTCTGATTTCTGTTATAGCAGTACAAGATAGGAGAAGACCATACAAGTCAGAGGAGACATTGTGGAGCTTGGAGAATCAGCATCACAAAGAACAAAACCAAAACATAATCCAAGATTAAAAAAACCCCAAAGATATATCAAAAGTTATCTAAACAAAAAAACCAAAAAAACCCCAAAAAACAAACAAAACAAAACAAAAAAACAACAACAACAACAACAACAAAAAACCAAACAAACACATTTGCAGTAAAATTTCTTCCTTTGCTTTCCTTTGAGTACTAGGAACTGAGAAAATCTGAGTAACAGCTACAAGGTACCTCTAGTAGTGCTATGGTTTCAGTTTTACTTATAGAATAAAGTATCATAAAAATGGAAAGAGGCAAATCTAAGGGCATCCAGAGTGGTATAAAGACTCAAGGGTTTTATATATTCAGAAAGGTTAGAAAAATTAGGTCTGTATTGTTTGGAAAAGAGGATCTTATGAGGGACTTCAGCGAGATACATGAAGCTCTAAAGGGACCAAAGAAGAGACACACAGCAATGGTATTTGAGTTAGTGTCAAACACAAACTCAAGGGGATACAAATTTATTCCAGCAAAAAGCCAGACAATGAAACTTGCCAGGTAGAAATATCTTATACTAAGAGCAAAATACCAAAGATTGCAATTACTGCAAATAGTTTAAACACTTTAAAAATTAAAGCAAAACACTTTGGAAAGTGGTGTTTGATGAAATTAGTATTTCTGAAAATGAAGAGGTTAACATAAAAGTTTGAATCGTGGTCTTACTTTAGCTTCATGGGAAGACATGATGCAGAATCAAGTTTTCCCTTCTTAGTGAGATGAGAAATTAACAGTGGATAGTGGAATGTCCTTTGAACTTGGATTCTCAACACCCCACAACATCATTTCACCCCCAGTGTGCTCCACCAAGTAATCAAGTCAACATGCAGCAACCAATGAAACATCAGACCAGGAGAATTAATTGCAACGTCAATCCCTGGCTGGCCCTTCAGAGTCTTCCCTGTTTTAAATTGTCACTTCATTACTTATCTGCACGCTCCCTCACAGCTTATCCAGCCATCACCTTCCCACTCTGGCACCAGCTGGGTCATGGGACACTCAGTGGGCACTTTCCTCCCCCTCCCCTCTTTCTCTCAGAGAAGGGAACAGGCTGTGGTGGCACAGCAGCATATGTCACCAGCACCTTCCCCCCAGGGTGGGCAACATGACACTGGTACCCCTGTCAGAGGGATTGATAGCTGTGAACAACCATCATGCGAGCCCATCACAAACCGGAGCAGGTAGAAAAGGAAAGACCCAAAATAAACGCCAAACTCTGAAAAAACAGTGAGGCAAAAATTGTGTTAAAATTATCATAAAGAAACATCAGTACCTGAAGGGCAAAAATCCTCACAGGGTCTCACATCACCCCCCAAATAAACCCATCCTGAGCATACAATTACTTTAACACTTCCTGCAGTGAAACCATCGGTAAAAACAATGTGTTTGTAAAATCAGCAGCGTTTGATAAAAGAAGTTTAAACCAAAACAGAGTAATCATATTTCACTCAAGTGTCACCACCACAGGCTAGTGTAGGCTGATGGAGACCCTGATTTCTGTATGAATCTTTCTTCCAACATCATAGTACTGACTTTCTACAGAATTGCAGACACCTATACCTTAAGGTGATACTTTTATGGATATTATTGTCAAATTTTTAACACTGTAGATATGCCTTCAAATACACATTTATCCTTAGCTAAAAGTATTCTAACATTTTATCCCAGAAAAGGTATTTATTGGTATTTCTGGCATCAAAATTAATTACCATGGTATGCTTGCATGTTTTACCTTATCTCCAGGAAGATTATATAGTTTGGGAGCTAGAAATTTGAGCTTTTACATATATAAGTGATGAGAAAAGGTAATATGTAATAGAACATCCATTCAGTACCAGATTTCCAGGAGAAAAGCAGTATCTCAAGATGTAATGCAAGAAGAGGATATTTTACATCCAATTAGGCAGTGAAGCCAAGCTGAATGGGTTAAAATTTGCCACCAATCCCAGGTAAGTGATTTTCTTAACCCCTTAAGGGTTCAAACTGCACCAGGAGGGAAAAACAATTATGCAATGAAGAGAAGAGAAAAATATGTCCTGAACTGGTTTACCTGCAACAAGGTACAGATTCCTCTGAGGTCTGCAGGGACCAGCTGAGCTCCCCAGCTTGCTCTTTGACCACACCCGAAACAAAAACTAAAGGATATTTTGGGGAATAGGAAAACACAACAGCTCAGATAATGTCCCCGGCAGTATATTCATTACAGGCTCATCAGAGTGGATGCCTGCAATAGGAAGATTAAATACCCATTTACCAGCATCAGAGGAGAGTTTGGTTTTATAATGTATTGTCCCCTATTCCCCGTGAGGCTGCTTTGTTTGATAAAATGCTGAGTGTGGTGTAAAAATATCCCTCTCTCTGTAATTTGCACTCCTCTCCATTTAAAGCTATTCTTGCTGCAAACGAGAATTGAAAGCTGCTAAAATTAAGTGGTGTCAGTTCTCAATGACACTTTAATGATAGAGCGCTCAGCAAATGAGATGAGAATGAATTCCAGCTTCTCTGCTAAAGATAGTAACCAGCACTAAACAGTATAATGCTCCAACTGGGCTACACTTCACCTGCTTCATTCATATTTAGTAGAGCTGAAATAGGGAAACTATAATTAAAATGCTCATGAAATGAAGAAAAAAAAAAAAGGCAGCTAATTTCTAATAGAGATGGCAGAAAACAACTGAGGCTTGTAAAGCCAAAGCACAGCCCCTTTGTCACTTCTGCACTGCCCCAGAGGCCACTGCTGGCTGACCACAGGGCAGGTGTGAGGCTGTGGAATGCTTTCCTCCCTGTGGAAATTGCTGCTCCCAGCAGGTTTGGTTCAAGCCTACTTACCTAACCCAGGCACGAGGAAAAGGAAGATTGGGAAATCCTGCCTGGTTTCGGGCTAAAGGACGTTACTGCCTTGTAAAAATCATTCAAGAAAATAAAACCCCAATATGTAAACACTTGCTGTCTCTCAGTATTACAACAATTGGACCTTCAAGGGCGTCCACCCAACCTCCCACACAGATCATCACCACTGCTAACATGTGGCTTCTCTACTGCTAGAAAATGACAACTTCAAAGCATGTCAACTGGGTGCTGTCACCTCTGTGACCTCCTTATGCCACTTTTGTGTTGCAAAGGTGTTTTATGATGGGACGGTAATTCTCTGAAAAAAACCCCAACAATTCTTTTACTCAGGGCTTCTGACCATGGCACAGCCGTGGGAGGTTCTGGTGCAGAGGGGAGGACGAGCACGTGAAGTTGGACACAAAGATCCTGCTGCTGCTCAAAATTCATGTGGAGCCTGGGCAGAGCCATCTCTGCCTTTTTTTCTGGCCCATGTATCATGGGCTCACAGTATGCATTTACTTTATATTTCTTTCTACAAACTGCTGTGGAAGAGAAGCAGATTGTTTCCAGCCCTTGACAAAAATAGAGTTATTTTTGTATAATGCTGTGTCATTCAGTTGAATAACCAAGCCTGTCAAGCACGTGAATGGAAGATAAATATTAAGGCATACAAAGTATAAAAAGCATTCATTATAGAGAGAGAAGTATTTATTACTACAGGAAAATTTTTAGGGGACTTACAATTATGAAAGCTTTCATGTAATAATGTGATCTAAGGTTTCAAAATTCACTGCAAGTACTTGCAGAATATTCCATATGACTAGAATGAAGATGGGGCCATTTGAGATAAATGAGAATATAATCTTTATACCTCATAGTAATATTAGGTTTTCTTTATAAATAAAATATATTTGATGGATAAGTGATCCTTCAAACACTGTACAAACTTTTAAAATAATGTGCTGGCACTATTTCCCCACCCTTATCTTGATGAAACCAGACTGAATCTTTACCCACAAATTCTACTTCTGACATATTCTAACAAATAACGCACTGCAGGGAATTCATCATTTATCAATTTCCCATGGAAAAGAGAAAAAAAAAAGGAAAAAAAAAAAAAAGAAGCTTTTGCATTTACATAACAGAACACATCCAGAGCTGTGTAAGTGTCTGGGAGTTGTAAAACTGGTGGCCTAACGGGCTGAGGGCAGGTGAAATGGTCATGCCTGGATGAGAACAGTAATTCCACACATTTCTCTGTGTTTCTTCCCATACAAGGCTCCTATCCTGGCTGTACAAGTACCAACTTGACAGCAACTGTCAAAAGCTTCTTAAAATGAGCAATCTTGACTACTCTTGCCACTGTTTGCAGATCAGACAGCACTGTGTATATGGTTATTACACAACATATTTGTGTCTCTTCTGTTATGTACACAGCTCAAAACGTCTGTATTCTTCCTGCAAGGATTGTGTGACTTTGGCCAGTCTTCATTCTGGTGTAGGCAATTCACAGGCCTCCCTTCCTGCCTTCCTCCCTTCCTAACTCAGCTTTCCTTCAGGGAAACAGGTTTCCATGGTTTTATGGCATGACTACAGAAGACATGAGAAAACTTCAACTGTTGCATGACAGTCACCTTTCTGTGCCTTACTCTGGCATAGTTATGGTAGGGTTAACAAAAGCTACCTAAAAGTTCAATTACCACTTCTGCTATTAGTTTAGCAGGAAAAAGAAAAAAAGATTTGGCATTATGATATTTAGATTATGATAACACATCCAGTCTTGCACCTCAGGGTTCAGACTGACATGGGAATCTGAAACGTGGGATGATAGCTCCAGACCAGCAATCACCCCAGCTAAACTGATAATGAAGTTTTATGAAGATAAATGTATGCACATCAATATGTGGTGTTTGTTCCCGTTGTTTGTGGGACCAAGGAGGCAGAAAAGGGATCAAGTGGATCCCTACACCAGCGATTTAAGCTTTTTTGGCTCGTTTTAGCACTAGGTTGGTCTCTCAGTTTGTGTCCAAGTGCTGGAATGTCCCTTCACCCACCAGGAGAAGTGGAGGAAGGCATCAGCTTGCTGGCACCATGAGTGAGAGAAGTCGGTATGGGCTGAGTGAAAAATATTGTGATTGCTTTCCCTTCTCAGGGTATCCCATCATGGGAATGGGAGGCAGGAGAGAACAGGCACTCTGGAGACTACTTATCCTCTAATATGTTCATTTGTGCAAGGGGAGCTATACCTGCTGATGGGAAAGTGTATCCTGGAGCACACACCTTCCCTGCACGTGGCACACACTTCTTTCATCTCCTAGCCAGACCAACATCCTTTGGTTTTCTACCATGTGAGAGTCACTTACAAATCCTGTGAGATATTGAGCATCACCTGTATGATCCCCCATGAGTCTGGAGTACCTTAGAAAGGTATTAGGCAAAAGAAAACAAGAAAATACCCCATCAAAAAAATAAACAACCCACTCTCCCCTTCCCAATAAAAAAAAAAACCCAAAAAAAAAAAAAAAAAAAAAAAAAAAAAAAAAAGAGAGAGAGAAAATGGAAAAGGAAAAAACCACCCACCTCTCCCTATCAAAGCAGTTTTACAGAGCTTTGGAAACAGCAAGACAAAATAAATATTGAGTGAGAAGGAAAAAAGCCAGTATTGCATCAAATACTTGCCCCAGGTCCTACAACAGCAAAAATGAGGTGACATGCAGCCATACATGAGTGGACAACATGTCAGCTGCACAGAGGGTCTCTTCATCGTCACACATGTCCCCTAACTGGCAGTTTACCCCTTCAGACACAATGTTAAGAGACACAGGAAGAATGTTCTCTTTTTGAAAAGTGTCACATAAAGTAGCTTACCAGCCTGGTTGGCAGAAAATCATATTTTCTGATATCTGATGTCACATTTTATTAGATTTAGGGTACTATTATCCTACTTACTTAGGGCTTTAAAAGTATCCTTTTTATAGCTAATGCCACAGGTAGAATGTTAAACTATAGACATTTCGCAGTAAAGGACTAGACTGTTCCTTATACACATCTGGTATTTTTTGCCCCAAACAATGCAATAGCTGTTCAGTATTTTTTATCCTTCTTTTTTTGTCTCCTTGCACATTTGTCCTCAGTTCATCCACTAAAGTATGAGTGAATCTGGTTAGAGTCTGTAGAACTCTGGAGTTATAATTTGTAACTCTTTTAATATATTCTAACGAGTTATGATTATTTAGTAGGCTTACGATGGTTTAATCTTAACTCCAGAGCTCAGAGCAGTTGTCTGTTCAGCTCAAGCAATGGCATTTGCTGCAGTGCTTGGTGGCAGTTTCCACCTCCTAGTAAATAAGATTCACAGTATACATGTTTCAATGCTCGGGATTATGTCAGTTCTGAATCATCCCTTTGCATTTATGTAGAAATGTTTTATCTTGATTTCAGTTATCAGGGGACTTGCAAACAAAATCTTTTATTGAATCAAAGTTTCTTAAAAGTCTTCAAGCAAAATTTTGACTATTGGTAATTGAGGTTTTTCAATTTACATAGGTTTCAAGTTTTAGAAATATTAATTTAAATAATACTGTTTTCTGAATATAGTCATGTTCCCATTTAAGCAGCAAAATCTGTGTATGTTTAAGGACAGAATTTGATTCATAACATCAAGACTATTAATAATTTTAATCAAAGGGTAATTACTTCTCTTCTGGAGGAAAGACTTATTTGCTTGGGTGGCATTTGACTTATTTGCGTACCTGAGAATTAGCCTTACCCACTATTAAAATATAAGTATACATTTTCTATATCAATGTTCCAACCTTTAGTGATTAAACCATAGATTTTTATCTCTAAGTAGTCTCTACATCTTTAGTTTCTTATCAGAGCAAGAATATATTGATAGTAAAATGTAACTGACAGGTGACCAGCTGGAGAGCAGATTCTTGGAGAATGAGAGGAAGCAGAAAAATCCCCAAATATGTGGCACTTTTGCCTTGTTCACACAGCTCTGCTTCAGTCGTAGCTGTTGGGAGAATGAAGAGACAAGAAAAGAGAGTGCTGACCAAATATTGATATTAACTAATAGTCAATAGCATGAGTTTGACAGGGGTTTTTCAGCTTTCTTTACATAACAAAAGGAAACAACTCCACAGGAACTCAGGGGGAGGATTCAACTACTAATAAAGGAAAAATGCATTTTATAGTGTGTGTTATTAGCCATTGCAGGGTTTGAAATTAAATACCCAGCAAACAGTGTGATGCTTTTAGTAAGGAGAAAGGACAAGATACCAATATCACTATCTTTAATGATTTACAGAACTTCCTCCAAACAGACCTGAAAAAATTCTCATTCCATAGATCGGAAATATTTAGGTCAAGAATCTTACATATAAAATAAGAGTCCTTCAAAGAAGATTTAGATATGACTTTAAAGGCTCTGTAGCTGAGTAGAAAAGTCCTTTTCACCACCAAACTAAGCCAATAAGCCTGTGTGCCCTGGGAGCCACTGTCCTAGATCCGTTTTGGTGTGATGGGTCACATGCACTGGTGGTAATTAAAGATCTCAAGGCACATTTTGCAGGAGGTAGGACACTACTTTCAACTCCCTTGTCAGAGCAAAAAATATTTCCCTATATTTGTTGAGCAAGTCTCCTAAAGGAACCTGCTACCTGACACCAAGTCACTCCCTAAAGCAGAAGCTCTTTTGTGAGAAATTTCCAAACAGACACTTTTTATACAATTTAATCCTTGAGAATAGAAGACACATTTGAACAAGATCAACACAGACTGCTAAATAAAACCCCTACGTGGGGCTTTGATAAACCACAGAATCACCCCGTGCTTTATCAGGAGAGAGTAGGAATTCATAGACTTTATTTTAGTTTTTCCTACTGTCTTTTACAGCTTATCGTTCCTTGGGGTAATTCCATTAAGAAATTATCTTGTCACCTGCACTGAAATTACATTTTTTTCTCTTTTAAGAGTAATGTGTCAAACACATACACCAACTCTGCTACTTATGCTTCTCACCCAGCATTAAAAATATATTTTTAATATTTAAAACAAAAATACTTTATTGTATTTTGAAAAATTATTCATTTTTCCTTTAAAAAAAAAATCTCTGGGTGTTAAGTTTTCCATCTTTACTGAGAGTAATTTTGACATTTCTGTAAATTATTTCTCCGAATCACTCTATCTCTTGTACCGAAAAAAGGTAACTAGCTTCATATTTAGATCTACACCTGACCTTTAGGATTGGTCTCCTTAGTGTACATTTTAGTAGGTAAAGTTGTGTTGAAATATGAATTAATTTGGCAGTGGTCTTCCCTGCATACCCTGGATTATTTTAAGAAGATGAATGTAACCTTCAGCTGTGTTCTGTGGAGGTTTTATTCCAGAGCCTTTCACTGTTATTTGAGATTGAAAGCTTACCAATATTTGAAGAATGCCATTGAGCAAAGGGCTGTATTTGTTTGTCTCCTGAACTCATTCAATTAAGAAAATAATCCATTATGGAAAATCTTGATTAAAAGTTGGCTTATTCTCCCATTTGATTAAAATTCAGCATTACACTGAATCAATTGTTCAGTACTTCTGTGAAACCTGCATCAACTGCAGGCAGAAGACAAATTGCTCTGTTGCTCTTGCATCTTACTCACCTTTTCTATCCTCTGATTATAAAATCTACTGGAGGACAATAAACATGTTCTAATATTGTGGTTACACTTGGTCCTTGACCCTATTCCATGGCAGAGGGAAAGATACCATGACAGCCCAAGGGGACTTGGGAGTGGTAGGATTTTCTTGGCCAGAGGATTTAGCTCCACTGTCCCTATCCTGTCCCAGGATGGAGACTGTGGCACAGCTTGTTCCTACCATAAACTTCAGGGGTTTCTTAGGCTTCTGAGCCCTGAACAAAATCTTCAGGATTTAGTCCTTTGCATATTTCCACAATGACATCAGCAAACACGGCTAATCTTGCCTGCCAACAAAATGTTTTTGTAACTCCATCCTAAATCCCTAATTAAAATCACCACCTTGAAAACTCTGCAACAAAAAAAGCAGCTGAGGTTGGGCTGCAACCTGACAGCCATGGGACTGGGAGGACAGGCTCTTTATCCCCAAACTTACCTCAAAGTCATCTCTTTCTCCTTGTCTGTGCTGAGCTCTGAAAGAGGTAACTCTGCAGCCACTCAAATTGCTGAATGTTTTCAGTGGGCGAAGTCCCAGTCTTGGCCAAATCAGTGGCAAAACTCCTGTTGATTTCTGTACAGTCAGGCAATGGCTTCCAATGTGGCTGCAACAACAAAAAAAATCAGTAATTAAATACTAGTAGGTTTGCTTTCCAGTGTATTTTCATTTCCAGGTTCCTGTCCTTTGGCAAATGTGATAGTTTGCAGCAAATGGGAATCTTTACTGAGGAAGATTTTCAGACATAAACAAATGGTTTAAAACACAGTGCTGTGGTTCTCAATCAAAACTTCCTGGAGAAGCTTTTCCAATTTATTCTTACACTATGAATAATTCTTTTTACTATTTCTGTAAATAAGATTTCTATTTTCCCTGTTTTACACACATAGTGGCTTTTGGTAAATATAATTGAACTCTAATATTGAATCAATTAACTTCCAACATTACAACTCCATCACTAGGACTGATTTATTAAATTTTTTTGGGCTTCTTTGTGGTTTTTCCCAAGTCTGAGTACATTACTAGCAAACCATAATATTAGCTATCCAAACAGTGGTTTATCCTACTATTTAGTGAAGATGCAAGAGAAAATAATTGACAGAAACACTGTAAAAGATTTTCAACTGCTTCAAAATTTTAATTCCTTGTGTCTTCACTGGCAAAGAGATGTTTAAAAAGTGACTTCAGAAACAGCCCAAAATAATGCAAGAAAAAACACCTTTAGGACAGAGTCACATACTGGGCATGGATATCTTGAATTTAATATTGCTTCCAGATACAATTATTAACTGGAATCAAATATTTGCAAAATTTAGAGAAAACCCTACTTTATTACGTGACTGAGAGGCTGAGAGGTGAGAGTGAAATTAATGTGCATAAATAACGTGGGCAGGTGAAGCTAAACCCACTGGAAATAGGATAGTTACTAAAATAACTCTGAGGTCAGTATTTGTGATGAAAATAGACAAGATTTATGGCAAAGTAATTCAATCAAATAATCTGAAGCGGGTCAGAAGCATTTCATTCTAATGCAGTGTTTTAAAATCTATAGACATTGTGCAATTAAATGAAAAGCAAAAGCGAGCCATAGATTGTTGCTGAAGAGAAGAGAATAAAAGAAAAAGAAAAAGCAAATGTCAGCTGGAGAAGATCTCATTTTGGAAACCCACAATATGTTGATTGATAGGACTAGCATTTTTCAAGCTCTGTCACAGCTGAAGTATAAAGCTGTCAGTGCATATGATAATGATGGATGCTCTAAAACATGCAAATAGCATGAAAAATCATTTCCCACATAATTTTGGAAGATGAGAGGAGTTGTGAACTGAGGGGAGAGGGGAGAGTAGGTCAAGCTTAACATTCAGCCAAGAGGAAGAGGCGGCCGCCTCGCCACTGCTGGAGTTGTTAATTACTATGCAAGTGAAACAATGAGTTATGCCGGCCTTCTGCAAATTTTCCCACAGAATTGTGATCGTGACCGGCGGAGGGAGAGAGGCAGAGCCGCAGCTCTGGAGCTGAGCACAATAGGGAGTTCCCCCGGAACAAATCCGCGCCGAAGGAAAGCTGCTCCAGGGGCTCCCGCGCTCTGGGGAATGTGCTGCTTTGAGAACGTCCTGTGTATTTCAGAGGTGACATTTACAGTACACCATCAATATTGGGGATGTTTCAGTTAATTAGCCATTTTTATTAACGCTGAAGTACAGTAAAACCCAATGTAAGCGTTAGGAATGTAAATGAGCACCATGCCCAGGCTGATCCAGCCCCGAGCAGTGAACTATCACACACTGCCCCCATATTTATGGTGCTTTTCATTTTCTGGACCGAGCAGAGGTTGCTCATGCTTCCAGCTGAGTTTCACCTCTTGTGCATCGGCATGGGCTTGCACCCGTCGAAGTTCACAAGAAGCAACAGGGCTGTAGATGCAACCTTAAATTTCCTGGATTTATTTTCATTCATTTTGCAATTTTGAGGAAAACCCCATTCGTAACCAACTCTGGTGAAAAACAAATATACATCAAAAATGGTTTTGTGAGTTTTTTTCCTTCATACTCAGTTATAATGATGTACCTTGCAGCATCTAAACTGAGGAAAATCCATGACATATAAAATAAAGCATTATTTATATAATGTGCCTTGCTTCGGCTCCATGAAATGGTAAAAACCACTCAGCTCACATAGCTTTGTATTCAAAACCCTTATCCCTCAGTCCTTATATTAACTTTTGACTATGCCTTATTTTCAAAACCCTGCTTCACTCAGCACAGGTCTATACACTGGATCTTCTCTCTACTGGATCTTTTTGCTTACTTTATCCCACCAAAGATGCCGGCTTAATATGAGCCCACCTATGTGTTTCCAAGTCTACCTCCACAGTTGCCTGTATGTTTTTCCTCAATCTTAGGGTTCCTGACAGCATCTTCTTATCATTCCAGTCCCTTCTAAACAGAGACCGTCTGATATTGGGTCTTTTCATGTGTCTGTATCCTTGCAAAGATCATGTTCATCTCAAACTTGACAATGCAGATATTAATAAAAATTTTTTAAAATGCCATCCTAAGTCTTTCACTAAATGGTTTATATTCGGGCTTATCTGTATCTGTGTTAGACTGCAAACTCTTGGAGGCAAAGACCTTCTCTATTCCTGGTGTGCATACTGCTGAACACACTGTCACACTCCACAAATTGCAAATAATGAGCAATGGCGATGGACCTTATTTTCTACTGCCTTCCATCTTATTGCTATTTACTTTCACACAAAACAAGTGTCAAAGAGGTGACATTAGCAAGGGCTGTGGTTCCTCAGCAGATCAGCATGTTTTAAGTTGAAGCCTCATTTGTAAAAGACACAGAAACTTCAGAAACACTACAGAAAATTTTATCTAAACATTTTACTAACTTACAAATTGAATTTCTCATTGATTTCCAAGACAATCCATTTCATACTTCATTTTGTTAAATATTGGTACCATTTCTGCATAATCAGGCCCTGGTCTTGCTGTTTCAAACTGCTTTGTTGCAGGTAATTCATGAAAGCAAGGTTTTAAATAAATCTTGTTCTGATTTTTCCCCCCTGTTGTATTTCATCTTCATTTCAGACTTGAAGCAATAGCTCATGTTCTTGTCCAGATATTCAAAATGCTTTGTAATTGTTATTCAGCAGGATTATGCTTTTTTGGACATGTTCAAGTTCACATTTAAAATGAAAAATAACTCACTGTTGCTGATGATGAGTTCATATCTCTCCTTATTCATAGCTACTGTTAAGATTAGAAGGGTCCAAAAGCAGGGGAGGTGAAACAGAAATTTAACAGAAGTTCTGGAAATCAATGCATATCTAAACTAATCATGGCCCCAAAGGTGTCATACTGAACTCAGACCAGCTCAAACAATACCTACACGGGACAGATTGGGGAGACTTTTCCCCTTGCCACAATTAGAGTGCATGTAACAAAAATAACTAGGTATTCTCAGGAGCCTGAAGTGAGGCAACTCCCCAAAAGCAGATGCAAGGACTGCCCAGCATTTAAATTACCAGGCAGAGTTTACAGAGCAGAGATGAGAAGCACTATGGCCAAGTAAGAAACAAAAAAATCACAGACATCTAAAACCTGGACCCCAGCCAACTTTTCCCAATAATGGTAGGTGACAGGCCAGAGCTGATCCAATGTGCATTTTAATTGGTGGCAAACTCAAGTAACAAGCCACTGCTGTTCATCTGTCAAAGAAGGAAAAAAAAAAGCCGAAACATGTAGCACTGTCTTTATTTTATTATTAGACTGTGGACTACATATATTTTTATGTAAATTGTTTAAAGGTCTTTGGCATCTAACAGGAACATAAAGGGGATTTTTCCCTACTAGTTACCTAATATGTACATCTCCAAAGGAGAAACAAATAGGAAAAGATAACATCTCTGTGGTCTGATGGAGTGAAGGAGACCCTGAGTTGTACTTAAAACAGCCAGATAAATTGATCAGTGATGACCCACGTAGGTAAAAGTTCTCAGAAGAGAAATGGCAACTATATGTAATGATGCTTTTGCTTCACTTAAATACTGTGAAAATGTGAAATAGGCCAACACAGGCTCTTCAGAGCAAGAGCCTGACGCTGATTTGGGAGAGTTTCCTTCTCCCTCTGAACAGCTTCCCAAGACTTTAACTGCTTTCATTCAGGTTTTATTTTAAAGCATGAAAAGTGAGTACTAAAAGTCCTAACACCCTCCATTAGCATACAAAGCACCTTCTCCCTCTTTGTTTTGTTTAATTTTTTATTTTAACCTCGATATTAACAAAACAAACCTGATCAGTCTGAAGAGGCTGTGAAGAAGATTGCATTATTTAAGGGCAGGCTTTGGAAACCAAAAGGACTCTAACCAATTTCTTATGACCGAGAGGTGGGTAGGGTTTCATGTGTTGCAGAGTATTCGTGTGCTGCTCAGGAGAGCACAGATTGCATTCCATCAAAGGCAATTTTTCAGAGGTTGTCCCTCCTTTTGCTTTCCACGAAAATGAATCTATACCATTTACAT
>WEKY01003039.1:283246-290746 GCA_013390045.1 Picathartes gymnocephalus | reverse complement strand
CACAGAAAGAAGCTAGAGGACGGTGAGAGGCGCTGAAAGAAAATAAGCAAAAGGCAAGATCTCGCAGAACAGCAGTGTCTGTCCTGGGTAGAAATTGTCCATTTCGATGTCAGAAAAGGAAAATAGAAATTTAGTCTCTTTTATGAGAAACTCCTCTTTTCTCTGGCTTCACAGTGTTGCTCACCCCTACCTGAATGCAGAAAGAAGTTTTTGCTGCCATTTCAGACACAAGTCCTATGGGCTGAGCCCATGAGTGCCCTCAACTCTCACTGAAGTCAATGGGAGTTAAGGGCGTTCAGCACTTTCCAGGGTCAGGCCATGTATCACTTAAAAATAACTCACCAACATTAAACATCATTAAAGAAACTAATGCTCATTAACTAGCAATAGACCACTGGGAAAGGATCAATAGTTGTCTCCGAAATCATCTTACCTCTTACAGTATATGCATACTCTACTTAATGACAGTGAAGGATGGTGACACTGAGTGATAGGTCACTGATAACAGTGAATGGGAAAGACTGCTTCTTAATTAATCAACACAGTATTAGCAAAGAATTCCACTTAACAGGGATACATTTGGGGGCCTAACCAGGTGATTAGGAGGAATGATGTGCTGACCCTTGGTGAAACAAAGTGGCAGCTTAAGAAGAAATGCAAGGAACACCCTTTTCATTCTTCTGGCTTTCTTCAGAACAGAGTACTTTATTTCACCTCATACTTTTCAAGGCATTACTTTTCTTTAATTAGGTCTTAATAACAGGAGTAAATTTATAACTGACCAGGATGATTCTAAGCCTGCCAGTGGAAAGCGTTGTGTGGTGTGGCACCAACATGATGTTCTATCTGAACTGAATGGCTCTTGTTCTGCAGCTCTTGCTTAGGGAAAGCTGCTACAAACAGGACAGGCTTGCATGCCTTGTATGGAGATTAAGAACATTATTTCCTTTTTCTGATCCAGACCTGGATTCCCTTCCCTTCAGGATCTATATACAGGAAATCACAGAGGCCTCCAAGCACAGAACACTTTTTGCATCCTTCAAGAGATCGTCTCATGGCCATTATAAGTAAAAAAAATAAAAGCAGCACAATCTTATCTGCATTCCACTGGTACCTAACAACCCTCCCCATCTGACTGAATTTATTGTAATCCCTATAAACCTAAATCTCAAAGAATTCCAATGCCTTGCACATCTCTCCTGTTCTAATTTATGAGAACTTGGTAATGTGCCATCTGGAGGTTTCACTGCTATTGAGACGCATGTTCAGCCTGCAGTGGCAGCCAAAGGGAGAAAGAAAAGAAAATACAGGGGAAGGAGAAGATCTGACTTCAAGGAACAAGTGTCATGAACTCACACAGACAAAAACTACATTTCAAAAAAATCAGTTTTAACTTGCATGATCGGCACATACACAGCTGATAACCCAGGGTCTCAACCTAAGGACATTAGCAGCATTACAGGGCAATCCTTACACAAGGACAAAATGTTCTTGAGCAATTTCTGCAATGTATTAGACACAAACAGGTTTTTCCTCAAAACTGAAGTAATGTCAAGCTTCTTGCTTCACCTCTTTTTATTTCCCTGAACAAACATATTTACTGTGGTGGTTTCAAGTAAATTTCCAGTTCACACACTTTTCCTGTGAGAAAACAAACGCCTTATTGGAGGGAGCTTTTAGGCTGATTGTCTGATCTACACCCAGGCCATCAAAGGTCTGAGGTCTATTTTAGTCTGAAAAAAAAAAAGCCTAGCTCTGATTTTATTCCTTTATTAAGCTATTTAAACAAAAATAACATTGAAAACTGTATGCCACTGCAGTCATAATTACTAACCTATGAAAAGAGCAATTCAGCTGTCAGGCTGGATCACATCAACAAGTTAGACACAGTACTGGGAAGCATATTAGATCACAAAATAAGTTAAAGCATCCTATTAATACCAAATAATCAATCCTAACACAAAAAGATTTGCTAATTCATCCTAAAGAGGATATTAAGAAAGCAGCTGTTCATTCGTTACATGTACCAATTACAGAGTATCTTGATGATGGAACAAAATCATCATCTAACATCTGATCCATGTCCTTGGCACCAGTGAAAAGATTTCTCTTCAAACAGTTGGCTCTTCCTGCTCAAGGGTGAGTGAACTCTGGTCTCTCAGGCTCCATCTTCAAAGTTACTGGGATGGAGGCACCTCTGTCTGTCAGAAGAGTCTCCTGTTGGCCAGAAGGTACAGAAAGAAGGAAGTTTCAGGCTTCTCACTGAAGGCAGGACCCTTTTCCAAAATTTAATTTGACTGAGGAACTATGTCATTAATGTTTCCTTCGTGAATGCAAGGCTAGTGCTCACACCCACCTCCCCACAAACAGCTGGAGCGCTAAAATTCACAGTTCACAACAGGACTGAGACTCCTCCATAAGGTGAGGAAAAGGCTATTTTGTGACAGCAGCAGAGTGACTCTGCCAGGCGCTGTTGCCTCCCCGGTCTCTTGCAGCACTGAAACCACAGGACCTCGTCAGCCCTGTGTGTTCCTGCACGCAGCCAAAAGACTCGGTGAGTGCACCTCTGGCCAGTCTCTGCCTCTGTCAGTGCTGAGCACAGGAGCAGCGGGACACTGCTGGCCAGAGGAAGAGTTTGGAACCACAAGCACCGTGTTTGCCTCCTTCCCTCCCCTGCTCCTCTCTTCCCTCCTGGGCCAGCCATGGCAGAGACGCCTTGTGCACCCACGGGGAGCTTGGGGGAGGCAGGGCAGGGCAAGCAGTGAGCTCCTGCAATTCTCTCTGGGCTGAAGGAGAGACTGAGAGGCTGTAAAGGGAACAAACCTGCCGAGATATTCTGACAGTGCCAGGCAAGGTGGGCTTTAGCTACAGTCATTAGTACTCCAGGTAACCATGATTTCTTGTTCCATCAGTCTGGTACCCTGCACAGCTGCCTCCATTGTCTGTGCCAATAGCTGGGTCTGACCCAAGACAGGAGGTTCGAACAGGCTAGGAAAGCTCCCTGTAAATGAAAGATAGTTTTAGAAAAGCAAATTATTACATTAAAATTTAACTGAAAGATGTAGTCACAAACTTTGCAACTCCTCCTCTTTTCTGGGCTGCAGTAAGCCAAGACCCGACAGGTCTCATGTACTTTTCTTCTGGGTTCAGGAAGAGGCTGAAAACTCATTATCCGACTTTTCCTCACACATCCGTATTGCAGACTCTGAATGAGCAGTTTTCCTTGAGATGGCTTCTCAAACAAGGCACTACTCTGCTTGTTCTCACATCTCTGAGAATTTCATCCAGACGAGACAACAATGTGCACTATGTTCAGAATAGAACAATTTTGTGAAAGCATCGTTGTAGTGAGTTATTTAAAATAGTTGGCATTTTGAAGACTGTGGAGTCTGCAAGTGTGACCTTCCCTTTGCCAAACGCCAAAAAAGAGAAAAATCTAATTACAGGGTCATAATGGATCATTTATTTGTTTTAATGAGTTGTGAAAAACATTGTATCACCAATCCAAAAAGCATATGCAAATAGATTAAAAACAGTAGCTTCAACACTCAGGAGAAAATGCTCTAAGAACACAACTGTTGGGGAACCCTCCCCACTTTACTGCAAGTGGAGACACTGTACAGCAACGCCTATGAAATTCACCATGACAGAGAAAACAATTAAGGTTTATCCAGATTCAGTGTTGGCAAAGTGCTCGGCTCAGACAGCACTGCCTTCCTGCCCTTTTCGTTGGATAGAGCACAGAAGCAACTGAAGCAGGGCAAAGGCATTGCTAGGAGTGAGGAGAATCCATGGGACCTATACAGTGTGAGCTGGAAAATCAAATATTTTAATGTCAGCTATTATCAGTGGTACTTTCTCCATTGCACAAATGAGCCAAAGGAGTGTGACAAAAAGCAGGCTACCTGAAAAAAGGAAACATCACACTTCAAAGGTTCCAGTTCCCACATTGATTTTTACCTGTCTAGGATCTCTGATGTCCAGTGTCTGAGGCCTCACAACTGCCCTGGTGACCCTAAATCACAGCATTCAGGAACAGTCTGCCACAGTCCTCCTCACTCTGTCCAGGCTTAGAAGAAAAAAAAAAAAAAAAAAAAGAAGAGTAAAACCACCAGCTTTAATTTCTTTCTGTGGCTTCTTGATCTCATGAAAAGCAGTTCAACACCTACAGAATTCCTTCCCTAAGGAGATAACTGTACAAGCAAAGTTCAAGTATCCCATCATTGATTGCATGTGTTTCATACTAAGCTCCTTCCACTATAATGCACTTTCTACAATAGCTGATAGATTTTTCCAGTCTTCCTCTGGGAGTCCTAAATGGCTTTGCTAGAGATTGTAAAAGCTCTTTTTTCCTTCACAGTCAAAACTCAATTCCTGAATGAAATGTTTGAAAATTTTTAAAGATACTTTTTAATACATGTTGAGTCTCTTAAAAATAAGGAAATTGTGCAAACAGTAGAACACAGGTGATGGTACAAAAACACGCTAAATTGCTCTGGCAGTTTGATTTTCTAACCTCATGATACCACAGGTTGTGTAAACCCAAATCAAAATTCTCTGTGTACACTCTTATCAACCACTATGTTTATTCTGATGCAGAGGCCTTCATTCCAGCAAGCATCTCTGTCCAGAAAAGTATTGACATTTGTGCTTAAATTTGAATGTACATCCCATTCAGTAGGTTGTAAAGGACATTTAAGCACCTGTATGCCTAAAAAGAGACTGACAGAGGGCATATCTGAGTCAGAATTTTATTAATGTTCCCTGAAGGTTATATAAGATCAAATGGGTAGATTGACTTGGCATTGTATTGCAGTGACTTTGTACAATGTTTGGGAAAATGAAACCATTAATGAGATATCAGCTGAATATTTTTTCATTGACACTGGGTAATAAAATGTGAAATGTTTTATTTCTCCAAATGAGGTCAGCACATATGTGGATAATTGCTTGAAAGAATGTAATTTTTGTTTAACTTGTTTAATTGTCTAGGTAACTTGTTGTTCAAAATAAATATGCAGTAAAAAAAAAAAAAAAAAGGCTGTGGTTGGACTCATAAGAAGCCTGATTAACACACTGCAGTCCCTGCTGGCAATCCTCTGGTGGCTGGACTTAACAAACGCATAACCAAAAGCGGCTGTTCCTGTGCAGACTTTTCAGTTTCAATAATCTGGAATTGTGCGACAGCCATCTTCTCTAACAACTTGTTCTCTGGGAGTGCAGAGCAGATTCATATTAGGTCCTTATATTTGTATTTATCTGTGCATTCATCCCTTCTTTGGCCATCTGTCATAGAACTAGCTGAAAAATTGAATGTTTCAATCCTATTTTGATAACTATTTAGCATTATTTATTTATGGGGAAACCCCCCCCGGTAAGTATTACATGTACGAATCATAGGGGACAAGGCAGACTCCTGAAAATATTGAGATATTGAGAAAATATTGAGTATACCAATAACACTGGCAACTACTTACAGCGTGGTATTTTTTTTCACCCTTGGTATCCAGATTTCTGGATTTCTTCTGCTAAAAAGAGCGCAGAGTTTGCATCTTAATGCTTTGGCATTTGATTGCTGAGCTCTCCTCTTGGAACTCTCCACTTGAATTCTCAGCTGGAAGCGCGTGTAACATCTGTGTGCAGACTTGGCAGGAGGAGCCCGACACGCTGGGCAGTACATGAGTCCTCTTCACCATCTTGCAGCATTAGATCCGTATCCCAAGATCTGACACAACTCAGAGCGTAGAGGTTTGCCAGATCCACATCCGTGCTCAAGTAAGTGTCTGGCTTTTCAGGAGCTGCCAAGAAAAGATCCCTGGCTTCTCTTTTCAGCCAACCCCAAATTCGTGCCAGTCCCCATAAAGGGGTGAGAGCCCTCGCTAGTGTACATCTGTTTGAGGAGTTGTACTGATGTTACAGGAGCTCCGCCAATTGCTCCAGTCGAGGCTCTTGCCCAAAGCCCTTCACAGCGCTGAAGCCTTTAAATTCATAGCTCTGTTTCACTTTAGCAGGGTTTTCAATCCCTCATTTTAGTAAAATAAGTGCCACTCAAAGACTGGATTACATTCAAATTATTCTCACAATAATAGACGCTGTAAGGAAACAGTGGACATTCTGCCATGTGGAACAATTACATCATATACAATCAAAGAGGAAAGAAAAGGGAAAAGAAAGCAACTAAATCAACACACTGTGCCTGCATTCATTTTACAGTGTCATTTAGCATATGGTCACTCATGTGATCAAGACAGTAACTGGCATTTTTCCCAGTTAATTCACCTCTTTTCTCTTTGTCCTCTGTTGTAGCACCAGTCTTTCAGCAAGATTTCAGGTTGCAATCCTCTTGGAGGATGAATGGTCCTTATTAAGTGTCTGGAAAAAACCAGCAATTTATTAGCACATTGAGACTAATTATAGCTCTACCTTAATCAAATAAAGAATCGCAACAAAAAGACCCAAACACCTCTCTTGAAATCAGCTTAAATGTTTTTTATTTGTCTGTCTCTCTCTCTTTATATAAATTTCCAATGAAATTAAGTCCTATAGCTGTAAAAGCTGTCTAAGTAACTTCTGAAAAAAATAAGGGATTTTTTGTGTTTGTTTTTGTTTTTCCTGAGGTTTGGTGGTTACAGTGATGTGAACTGACTAATACTTCACAGAGCTTAGCTGTGAATCATTCACTGCAAACAAAAGGCAAGGCACGCAAGTGTTCCTATGCATGTTCTTCCCAATTATATTTCTGAGGACATCCACTTGATTTTGATATCCATTCAGCATTACATATTTGAAGTCTAGACAAGGAAGGTCATGACATCCATAGTGCCCTGTCATGTATTTTTACGCAATTTTTGAATTTAGATGCACCTCCAAAACACAGAAGGCTATTATGCTCATTAAAAGCTGGATTCTAGGTTGATGCAAATATATTTAGCTATAACTGATAGCCATTGCATAAACAGAATTTTCTGAAGGCAGCTGTGCTATACAGAGGGGTACAATGAGAAATCCAAACTGAAGTGCAGGCAGGCAAACCCTGTTTTTGTGGAAAATATCAAGAATGAGTAGTTCCCAATCTGTGTACACGCAGGTGGCTTAAGGTCTTTGAAAAACAGGGAGAACACTGATATTCAAATACTTCTTCTTTTCCCCCTTCCTTTATAATGTTTCATTACCTGGTAATAAATTAGTAAAGGTAGAAGACTTTGTTTACACACCTGAAGTCCAGGAGGATGGCAATTCCCAGAGCTACATTCTACCTGAAATGTTCAAGGACATGCAGCTGACACAGTGGGCCTCTGACTGTAAGACAGACAGCTCCAGGCACAAAGCTGCTGTATAAAACTGTCTACATCTATCTAAATTAGAACTGACAACCAGCCCTGGTTTTATAATGCTGAGTTCTCAACTTTTGGACACCAAAACCTATCCAGAAAAGGAAACAGAGTACATTAAATTTATAATTTTTTTTTTTTTTTTTTTTTTTTTTTTGGCATTTTTTTT
>WEKY01003039.1:202730-283208 GCA_013390045.1 Picathartes gymnocephalus | reverse complement strand
TTTTTCTTTTTCTCCCCCCTCCCTCCCTTTTTTTTTTTTTTTTTTTTCTTTTTACCCCCATTTTAAAATACAGCATTTGATACATCACATTTTTTGCTCCACTGTTTTTTTGGTAGAAAACCCCTTTAAAGTTAAGCATTCAACTCTAAAAAAAATACAACTGAAAATGTATCCTGATCACACTTGAATATGAAAGGGTTTTTTCACTAAAAATAGAGCTTGTTTAGGACAGGAGTTAAATTTCATAGTAAACCACTGAATTAAATGGAAACAGAAATTTAATAACGAACCTCTGCATTAAATGGAACCAGCAGGTAGAATAGAGGGCTTTTAGAGAGATCCTTGTAGCTGCTTCGCAGATTTTGCTGAATTATCACTCCTATAATGAATTCATGAGAACTAATGTTTCAAAAACAGCCACTAATTTCAGATGCCAGATTTCAACCTTCTCCAAAAAGTGAATAATTTTGAGGTTCTGTCTAGTCATAACTTCCCATAAATTGGCTGTCTTGCGATTCTGAAAATGAGGAATTACAGACAACAGATTTTTATTTGTTTCACAATTGTGCCATAAGCATTTTGATTTAATTTTCAAACTAATACTTATTTTAAGAAAAAAAATTACATAATAATTCACTAAATATCTGTTTATTAAAAATTGCCATGAAATTTTATAGGAATAAAAACTGTATGTTTGTGAACAAAAATTCTACTCCTAGAACTTTTAAAAATCAACAGATTTGCTAGCTTACCTCAATCAGTGAAAAATTACCTTACAGCTAATTTAGGTTGCCTTTTTTATTATTACTATTTTTTGGCTTTTTGAGGGGGCAGACATTTCTGCTTATGCAAATGTGTTTTTTATTTACTTATAATAAACAACAAAATGATGAACCTAACAAAGACTGCTCAAAATTCCTCTCAGTTTTTGGTGGTAACAGCTCTGTCACAGCTGTTTGGTTTTCAGGTCTGCATTATTACATCTTTGTTTTAAAAATGAGTAAAACGTTCTGTGTGAAGTCTTTGTTCTGCAACATATTTTGTTAGTGAGCCCTCAGTAGCATCTAAAATAGTGTAAATCATCAGTTTTTAATCTGGCAGGAAGTGGATAGTGGCCCATTAAACTTTCGTAATTAAATTTCCCCTGCACTCCCCCATAGAACCATTATCTGAGTTTTCTAATTAACACAAGAGGAGGGAGTCAATTCAGAGTGATGGGATCTATAGCCATCCCCTTTCATTTTAATGGCCTTTAATAAACTTTTATTACTATTGATACTGATAATTATAATACACCCTTTCCTCTGCAATGTGATTCTAAGGGCCTCATCAAAAATTGAAAAATTCTTCCTCAAAGTTGGAGCATGGCAAATGACTGTGTCCTCAAACACCCAGAATCTGGAGCCAACAACATCAGTGAGGAAAAAAAGACAAAGCGTGGGCAGGACCGGAGTGAATGTCCTCTCTCCCATGGATTCCAGCGGGTTATGCCTCGGTCCTGGTCCGCCACAGCCCTCTGCTCTCGCAGCAGAGCCTCCCCCGAACAGGCTGACACAAATGCTGAATCATGAGGTGGTTTCATTGCAGATAAACACAAAGAATTATGCAGAGTTCATTTAACTTCTTTTACTTCCAGCTTTACAGAGGTCAGATACTAGGGAGGAGGATTAGCTGTCATGACACTCAGTCCTTCCTTAGACTTCTCCTCGTTGCCTTTTATACTAACTAAACATTTTTACATAGAGCTTTTATTGGCATGTGGACACTCCTAACCTCACTGCAGCCTCAGCACAGTGCGTCTCACATGTCAGTGATCCTCTTTCAGGTGAGCAATTATGTTCCCATCAGCACTGCAGTGGCAGAGGCTTCACTGATGGAATGAGGTGCAAGCTGGAGCAGAAGGACCTCCCTTCTGCGGGACTTGGAAGGGAGAAGGCAGTGTGCCCTCCAAAACAGGGGGTACCTACACCAGTGAGCAGGGCCCTGTGTGCACCGTCCTTGCTGCCACCTGTCGAGGTCCTCACGGCACGAGGACAGGCGTGGGACAGCTTCAACCAGGTGAGCAGGGACACAGCTGCTCATTCACTGCCACCTGTGTGGGTGTCCCCTGACCCCTGCACTTCCCCTGGGGGTCTCCAGCACCAGGCACTTCGGCCTGGGGGTGTTGTACAGTCCCACCAGGGGGACAGGCTCTGCTGCCCAGCCTTTCCAGCAGTTCCACTGGACACACCAAGAAGCCTTTCCTTCCAGCAGAGCAGGGATGTCCTGTCTGGAGAAATCCCTGGTACCCACCTGCAATTCTCCTCATCCTGGTCTCTACCCACAGGTCAGGAATGCAGCATCAGTACTGGGTGTTCTGGATCTTTGGTTGTACTTCTTGTCTCCTCAAAGGTGATCTTGGAGAAAAGTTTGAAGTTGGATTTAGAAGTTCTACTCGGGGCCATTTTCAGCACTACTTTCTTATTGTAGGTCACAATCGTTGTAATCAGATGATTAATTTCAAACACAACAAGTTGCTTACATAACTATAGGCATCAAATGCAGGAAAAAAATGCAGAGAAAGTGCCTGAAAAATTACTTTAAATCAAGTATACTAAGAAAATTGTTTTTCTTTTTCCAAATACAAAAGGCAAAATTGTGGTTTTAAAACCTGTATTTCAAACAGATGAACTCACAGATGAGGCATATTGCTTTATAAAAGCATTGCTCTATAAATAGCCAAGAGTCATTTCTTACTACCTTCAAAAGATTAAGCAGTTAATATAATTGTAAAACATGAAGAATGCATTTCCTATGAGAAAAAAAAATATCTTCTATTAATAACAACACTCAGCCATACCTGATGGGATCCTAAATTTAGATTTAGTAAAAAGCCATTAATTTGAATTAGAGAGCTTATTAAAGACCCAACCTTTATTTCTGTTGTTTGAACTACTGATGAGCTAATGATCAGTGTTTAAACTCAGGTTCTCCATATGTGACCAGAAATATGTCTATAGTAACTTCTAAATATGTGCATGATGTTTGTGAGCAAACTTTGCATGTCCCCTCCCCAAGACTAAACAATCTGATTTCTGATATTCAGTGTTAGGCAGGCAGGTATGAACCGAGTGAATGAGGAAAGAAAAGGCTTCACAAATAAGGTATGCAAAAAATTTTGGCATAGGTTGTTGAAGTGATTATGAGGTCTGTGTGAAAGCAGTAGTAGGTAAATTTTGGCTGGCACAGCATACAGATACACAAGAGAAAAAACTCAGCCAACAGTGTGATCACAGGACAGGAACCAGCTGCCTGGATTTTGCCTCCTCAAAAACTAACAAGGAAAAGCATGGGGAGAGCTCCTCTGTGACTTACAGTGTTAGGGATAGAACAAAGCACGGTTGAATGGTTGGCAAACGTTTGTATCTGTGAGCAAAAGTCTGTATGAAACTCCTCTAAACATGCATTGAGACGTCTTTAGCACCACCCATTGCAATTATATCGGCCCTTGCTGTGGCCAGGCCATGAGTGGGGAATCAGGTCTGCAGAGAGGCTTTGCAGAGAACCCACCCAGGAGAAGAGAGATATGGTAACTCTAGGAGTGTTTGGGTTTGGGGGGATGGAATTTTAAATCAGCAGTGTCACATTTCTGTCTGTGTTTTTTCTATTTTGTCATTCAACGGATTTTAAAAAAAGCAGAGATTTTCAATAGAGATATACAAATTCCAAACACTTCTATCATAGAAGTTTACATACTGTAGCAGGGTAATGACATAATCTTTCTTGAAAATATCTTACAAGAATTGCCAGAAAGGAATGTTTCAGAAGTAGGGCATCTGCCAGTTGGCACATACACACAAATGGAATTAAACTTGCTTTCGTGATCTTGTCTGCTGATCACTTTATGTCTTAACTATGAAGGTGCACAGTTCTCTTAAATTCTGTCCACATCAACTTCTAATTTTATCATTTTTCAAATGTAATAAAACACATCCTTCAATATTAGTCAGCTGGGTTTTTTTCCTATGCATCCTGCATCTCTGAGTTTCAAAGATGAATTAAAAAATGAGAAAAGGGGAACTAGAATTTCCTGATTATTGTGAATATTAGCTATATTTTTCATACAGTCTAGATGCAGAATATGTCTTAGAAGGTAGCAATGTATTAATTTGTATCCTTGTTTCTACTGCTCTGTTTCAGGCAGTGATGGTTCTGAGAAATGCAAAATCCAGCCTTGCAGAATATTGTGTTAGAAAAGATTAATTAGAAAATGTTCACCTGTTCATTCACATATGATATGATGTAACATATATATGAATTTTGGAATATTTTATGGTATATATTATTGGTGTATGCATATATATATTTGTATAACTACACAAAACTGATTTGTTAATATTTTTATTTGATATTGTTTCACAGAGAATTTTGCATGAATTATGTGTATGTATATATAAATAACTGTATATCTATATATGTATAAATATATATAAAAGAAAAAGTAAATATAAGAGAAGAAAATGAAGATTCCAGCATCCTAGGACATAGGAGTGATCAAAGCAGTGTCTCTGGCAGTAAGGACAGCACTATGACAGTCCATTGCTCTGTACGGATAACTGCCCTTAAGCAAACCAAGGACAATATCTCCAGGTCTCTTGACAAGTCTAATTTCTATGCAGGCTTTTCAAAACACTGCTTTATTTCACCACAAATAGATGGAAATTTTTCCTACCTCCAACACATCTCTTCCCTGTTTCTCTGTCATTTCCTAATTTGCTCTGTTCCTTGCACTGAAGAAGTGAAAAAGTTCTGCATGATACAATTCCAATAACAAACATAAAATTTCTTTTAGTATTTCCCATTTTTTTAATCTTTTCTTTTTTTTCTGTGAGTATTTGTAAAGATAGATGGTAATCAGGCTCCCATTAATAGACTGCTTGACTTTAATCAGTATGTAAAATAATTTCCAGGCCAACTCAGGAAGAACACTCTAAGCAAAGAAACATCTGTGATAAAAGCATCAAGCAGTCTTTCTAACCATGTACCAAGTTCAAGGTCTCTGATAAGCCACCTGGCTATCCCTACACACTCTGATAACCCCAAGCTGGTGGTACAATGTTCAGCCAGGGAAGGTCTTGTTGCTGGGCACTGAACTGAAGGCTTATGGCTCTCTCTGCTACAAGACACAATATTGGAATATCACGAAGGCAAAGCAAGCCATAAGGATGGGTATCTTAATAAGGAAGGCTGGTAGCAACCAAAAAAATTTATTTTTCCTCACAACAAATAATTGTGCCGTAGGAATGCACTCAACATGATGTCTACATGCTCAAGCACAGCTGTCCTTGATGTTCAGGGTCTCTCTTTCATAAATCCAGATCTATTGGATAAGATCAGTGATCTCACCAAAATTTTCTGAGTTTATCTATGCATTGTGGCTCCCTGTCCCAATCTGCTCAATATTAAGACTAACTTATTTCCTCCATTCTGGCTTTGAATGTGAGACTTTTTCTCTCTGCTCTTCATGCTCCTTTTTCCATGTATGATCAAGAACTTCCAATAACTTCTGCAGATAAACCAGATTCCTGCCTGGTTTCTGGATGCAATTGTTGCCCTCTTCTCCTCTGGGCTTGCTTAGGTGGGCTTTCGATGGGCTAGTGAATCCTGTGCCAGGCCTGGGAGCAGCCTGGCAGGGGGTTACTTGGGGTCTCCCTGTCATTCATTGTCTCTCTGTACTCCTTTGTGTGTGTGCAGGGTTTTTATCACATAAAATGTATTTTATTTTCAGCTTCTAAAAAAATGTACTTTATTCTCAGTGCTACATAAGTTTTGGGGGTCACCCTGCAGTGAGCTGACTAGGATAAGAAGGGTCCTTCCTTAAGGTATTTCAGTCCTGTTCCCTGTTGAGGTAGAGATTTCTGTAATGTAAATATGAACTGGGGAATATTCCAGAAATGCAATGGCCACTTACATTAATGGCAGTCAGATGAAATAGAAACTACTCTATGATGTGATGGTTACACAGCACGAATCAAAGAACAGGTAGGTAACAAGTGTGGAAAGTTGCTTCAGAATTTGGCTCCTGATAGTGGGCTGCACTATATGTGGGTTATTAATGAATCTGCAAATTTTATCTATCTGTCTGCTTCTAGAACTTTTAAATATCACTTAAAATTTTGTTTTTCTAGTATCATGAATTATTAGAAATGAAAGAACTGAATAATGAAAGCAGCATTCCCTTTCTGTTCAGGTTATTCACCCCTACAGACAACTTTGTGTACAGTCAATTTTACCGTTTTCCCATGACCAGTCCATATTCCATGTAAATGTGAGCTGTGGTTGAAATGGGAATTCAGAGGAACTGGTACAGAATTTTGAATACTGCTATTGCACTGCAAATGCTCTCCATGGGAAATTCTGGTCTGTCTGCTTCAAGTGTTATGGCATACCAGCACATTTTGAACACCCTGGACTATTTCTTTTCCCCAAAGAGGAAAAGGGAATAGGAAAACATTTTATAAATCTGAAATAAAACCCAAAAGCATTAGTAGGTTTATCCAGGGACAGGTATGGATTTCGATTTATTTTATGTAAGCAGAATACATTTCTATTGGTGGAATTATTCTCCTAATTTCATCTTCCTATCTTCTAAAGATTTTGTTTCAGTGTTGCTTTGTTATTTTAATTCTTCAGTCTCACTTTTGTGGAAACTTTGGAATCTGTGCATCTTAGATGTTGAAGCCAGACATGCTTCCACAAAATAACCTAACACTGAAGAGACACTACGATTTTCAAATTTCAGTTGATTTGAAATTTGTAGTCGCTACTTAGTAATGAGTAAAGGACATTGTGACACAACGCAGGTTTTGTGAAGATATTTTTGAAAATTATTAATTAAATATGGCTTGGACAGCAGTGAACATAATCAATGGAGAGGGAATACACCTCACAGCAGAAATATTATAAAGACGCTAACAAATTTAAGGCATTTTGGAAGTGGGGAGAAGAAGGTAAGGGAAAAAAAGAAAAAAAGAAAAGGATAACTGTTCAAAGTTACTAACACACAACATCTTGATTTAGAGGGGAAAAATATGAAAAAAAGGAAAAGTCATCTTGATGAGGACCGATTGACAATATGCAACTGACTGACCTCTATATTCTTATGAATACATTTAGTTCATTTGGAGTGAATTTGGATCATCTAGGTACAATTTTTTATGTCATTGATGGACAACGTCTGTACATTTTACTTCTTTTAAAAACCTGAGACTGTAGCTTGTTTTGGCTGAGAAACAATTTCCAAACTGGATGCAGTTGCCTATGAAGTCTGGCATGGAGCCACGTCCCACCTTTGGAAAGGACATCTTTCACAGCCCTGCTTCTTCATAACCTTATTGCCATTGAAAGGTAATGACAAGCACTGTAAAATGGCCAGTATAAACAGCAATATTCCTCCTCAATCAGCCCATTCCATGGACTGTATTGCTCCATTCTGTTTTCACCAGAAATCCCCATAGACTGTAATGAGGATTTAGCTTAAGAAAAATTAAAATTCTGCTATAATATGATCACTTACCAACAATGAGAATTTTTTTTCTTTTTGTGTTGTAAAAAAACTCACGGAAATTAATTGTAGAAATTAATTCTGAATTCCAATTCTGCATTATTTGTGACAATTTTCTTCACTCTGTCCTGTCACTACATATTATTCTCTCTATTACTGAAGTTTCAAGAAAACAGTTGTACATATAGGATGAAATACCATGCAGAGGGTATTATGTTCTGTTAGGGTTAAATTTATAGTGGGCAGCAGATGACAGTTGACTTTGAAAAAATTTCTGATTGATTTTCATACAAAATTTCCATGGAGAATAAATTTTAACTAAGATGTAGCTGGGCTATTTTTACAGAATTTCTGATTTGGGGGCTGCATGTTATTGTGGTTTGCAACTGGGATTTCAGGACTGCATTTATACTGTTTTGATTATGAAAACAAAGTTTTAGTTTGACCTTGGAGAATGCTCCATTGGATAGGAAAAAGAAGTTCCCTATTTTTGTGGGTTTAAAGGTGTATTGACATTTTGGGATCTGAATGTGAACAGATAAACACCCTTCTTAAAAAAGCAGAGTTAGAAATAAATAACTTTATAATGGAGCAATGGGGATGCAACTATGATCAGAAATACATATTTAACAATAAAAACTTATTATGTGCTTCATCTTCTAATTAGTAACAATGAAAAAATGCTGGTAAAAATATGTGTGTAGATGTAATTCATGTTTTAAATCCTTTTACAGAATTATTGACTATTTGTTACTGGACTTCTCTTCAATCATTCCTGTACCACAAGAACCACTCGTGGCTATGAGGAAGCTACAACCAATGCAGCGCTGAAGCCATAACTCATTCAGGTGTTAACTACGTTAAATATCTTTGGTAGTTCTGGGACTTGCTCTTTACTAACTAAGAGGAATATTAGATCTACAATCATAGGATTACTGTCAGAGAAAGGAAATTAAATCTGTAGAAAAGCTAGAAGAATGAGCATAAGAAATGCATCAAAAAGAGAACCTTGGCGGACTCTGAAATTTTATGTTTTTTTCATTATGGGAAACTTCATTCATCCGTATTTGTCTTTTACAAAGGATTATGAATTGAGGACTACAACTCCATAAAATTTATATTTTGTCATCTGGTTTGATTGGTGGAATTGTGTTATTGAGAAGGATTCTGAGATCACATTAGCCAGGAAAGAGTAATGCAGTGCACCCATTGAAGAACAATACATGTTCTTATCTACTCAGGCAGGCAATCAATTCTCTAGTGCATATATCAATACAGCCTGAGAGTCCACTATTGGCAGATCATGGGCATGAGGTCTTGATACCGGCTTTACCAGCAATGATTGCCACAGATGGATTCACTGCAGGTTAAACAAATAAGCAAACAAACAAAGAAGCAAACTAACATGGATAAAAAAAGCCCCCACAACTGATTAATTGTCTATTACTGTCAATTTATTTTCATAATATGATAATATAAAAGCTCCTCTCAAACTCGCAAGTGCAGGCAGTGGATGATCCACTTTTAAATTGTAACATATGGAAATGTAATCTTTTAAAATATTCAACACTGTGAAATATCTTTTAATATTAGGGATGTGAACTCCAAACAGAAAGGTCCCAAACCTCTTCAAAACCAAACACTCATGTAACATTTCCCAACTTCTTGTCACTTTTATGGACTTCAGTGCCAAAGAAAGCATCAGAACTCATGGGAGGAGCTGCAATTCTGCTTCTGCTTGACCAGAAACACATAAGGTTCTTGAATATTTTAACGAGACATCCAACTTAGATTAGAAAGCAACTAGTATCTCATAATTGTTCTGCCAACCTACATTTGGAGACACATCCATGTTTTAAATTATCTAACATTATTACAATATGACTGATGATTTTAAATGATTCTAGATAGTACAATCATAGTTTTTATGCAGTTAACAAGCAATTCTTCTGTGCTGGATGGAATACTTAGGACTCTAACACAATGAAGGAATGTAGAGAAACACAGGTCTGGTATGCCAGGACAGAGGCCTTAAGGAATTGGGAACACAAGAAGCTGTGAAGACAATGCAAGCATGGGATGATAAGAGATGGGGCCCGAGGTCTTGGTACTGGAGACCCCAAGGCTATAAGCAACTCTTCTGTCACCAACCACCAGTGACAGAAATACTGACCTAGAACTGTCCTGAATGTGTTTCAGGGGTAACAAAGAGAAAGAAATAGTATCCAACATACATAAAAGGCACTGTACATAGTAAAACCATATGTAATGTAGAGTTTTATCCCAAGGTGTAAAAAGCAAAATAGCAAACATTTAAACACGGTCCCAAGGGGATCCTCAAGTGAGGAAGAAGAAACTGCCAACACAACTCCCTGTTCCTCCCCAGGAAGGACCTGTGATGCTGGTCACTCACTGCATCCACGCACACCAGGCTGCAGCCACTGACCCGAGGACTGAAAGGAGCAGTGAAAGGGTGAGCATAGCACCAGGAAAATGGGAAGGTCCTAGGAAATGTGGATAACTATTTAATACTTTTTTTTTTTTTTTTTATTTAGTAGTCCTTCCTTCCTTCCTTCCTTCCTTCCTGCCTTCCTTCCTCCCTTCCTCCCTTCCTCCCTTCCTTCCTTCCTTCCTCTCTCTGTTTTTTACCTCTGCTTTCTTTCTCTCCTCTGTCTGTAAGAACTCCACTAACACACAAACAGCAATTGTTTGATCAGACTGGCAATATTTCAGTTGTGCTCACAATAAATCCTTGGCTTTACATGTCATTTTTGCCCATAGCAAGAATCTGTTGTTACAAACATCCCAATATGTTGCAGGCTCTGGACCACAGTTATGGCAAGCCTGAGATGTGTGGGGGCCTGTGAAGGAGTGCAGTTCCTTGGTGCCTGGGAAAGCAGCAGCATTGTGACCGGGGTATCCGTAATGCTGAGGAGGCCCTGGGCCGGGGGCAGCGCTGGAGCCTGAACGTCTGGGAGCCTGCTGGGGAATATGGGTCTGGCTGGAGGGGCTGGCATCACACCCCAGGCAATTTCTGACCTGAAGTACAAAGGAGGGGAGAGCACATGTCACATTTTCCCTGAGCCCTCAGCCTCACCCTTATTGATGGGAAGGTCAGGCAGGTTTAGTAACAGCCATTCATTCACAGACATGGTCAGCCTGTCTACATGGGAAAACTTTAAAACTGATTTCATCAAACTGGCGGAAACAACCATCTCAGGATTACTTTCCATTTCAGCAGAGGTTTGTTTGGGTTATTTTTCCTTTAGGTTGGAATGTGGTAAAAAGAAGACAGGACACACAGTCTACTTTGCTGTGTACCATAGACAATCCTTTCTCAACCCACCCTTACTGGAGCTGTGTTTCTGACCAGCACGTGATTTTGCCGTGTTTGTAAAACAGATGATGGAGGAATGTCAACTCTTTTTTTCCCCATAGCCTCCTTTACTCATTTTCCAAAGCTTAGTAGCCTGCTGGGGAGAAATTCAGCTTATTTGTTGCTGCCTAAGATTTTATAAAGCTCTCTGATTTGGCCTTGACCTCTCATATCGTAACCACTGGAGTGCAGCACAAAGACTGTATTAACAGCCCTCTTGGTGAGCTTCTATCTGATGCGGGACACCAAGATCTCCCAGTTACTGCCCAGGAGTTTGCAGCCCACCATCACAGCAGGAAAGGCAAACAGCAGCCCTGTGAGCATACAGAGGAGGTTTCTGCATTCCCATGAACATAAACACAAGGATTTTTTAAGTGAGGGTGTTTGCACAATGCAGTGATGCTGGGTGGGCCAGGCTGGGAGGAGAGCTGTTCAGATCTAACAGAGGGTTAATACCAGAAACCAGAATTAAAGCAAAGCAATAACAGAAGTATCTTATTTCCATCTTCTGGGAGATTTCTTGTGGATAACTCTGAACTGACATAGTTATTACACAGCACATCACGTCCTAATTCATATTAGAACTACGTGCTGGAGGTTGAAAATTAGCAAGGAAAAAATCCATCCAACAATGAGTCAGAAATAAACAATTTCAAGTCATAAAATATGAATTAGCTCAGACGCTTAGTCTGAGAATAAATTTTCGTAGGAAAGGTTATTTTTCCTGATTTATAAGGGACTTACAGGAAACCTGCAGCTTGCCATTGGAGAAATGAAGTCTTCTTACGCCTTTACATTGTTTTGCCACCACTTTCATAATACTTGTTTATGTTTTAAGGGGGGAAAATGTACAGCGAGGTGGAACGGTTATTGACCAGATTGATCATGGGAACAAATCTGCCGGTGGTAACCTTGTTTAATGATATGTTGCTGGGCTCAGCACCTTGCTGAGGCTGTGATTCTTCACCGGCTGGGCCCGCATGATGGATCACGGTAGGAGGCTGATGGTGCAATCACTCACTGGCAGCCACTGACACCTGCACCAGCCTGACACCCGTCCCCTCTGGATGTATCAGCCAGCCTGCTCAGCCTACTGGGAGACACGACTGTTCCACCAAACGGCGAACAAAAGTTCTTTATCTACCCTGCCACTTCCCCTATAGGACACTGCCTTCTCTTTTTCTTTCCTTTTTATTCCAGTTCCATCTGCAAATCTGTCACTTCTTTGTAACTGCTTCTGGCTTAGGAGCATTCTACTCCACGGCTGACTTAGGAAAACCAAAATGAAGCAGCCACTAAATCTAAAAGAGAAAAGAAAAATAAAAATGAGGACAGGGAGGTAAGGATCTCATGGCAAAAGTATGAAAGCAGTATTTGCTCACTGAAAATCTCTTCCCTGTTTGTGAATATTCTATTAGAAAGAAAATTGCTGTCTCTGAGTATGGTGGAATTCACATTCTTAGTGCACCATTATTTTAAAGAGAAAACCCTTAGTCCTACTTTTACTGAATATTGAACATAATAGATTCCCAGTAAAAATTAAGAGCAGGAAAACGAGCAACTACTCTTTTGCAGATAGTTTCTTTCCTCTCTTTCCTTTAAGACAAATCTGAAAGCTAATTTATGCAACAGGATTTCAGATTCAATACTTTAATATCACAAATACATGCCCAAGTCTTCTTCCTCTTAAAGCAGTTACATATGGATATACATACACATGGGCATTATCTGTACTGTACGCCAGCCAAGATCCACTCTTAGCTCATTGGCTGGACTTTTTAATAATTTGCCACTTCTATAATACAAATCACACATAATGATATACAACCACTTAAAGGGAAACATTTAAAAATATATCTAGCCTGTGAAATAATTATTTCAATTGATTTTGCCTTCTAGTCTCCTTTCTTGTAGGGTTGATGAACATTTTTTGGGGAAAAAAAACTTTATTAGTATGACAGGCCATTATAATGATAAAAAAGTAATTATCTAGCCAAGGAGGCTTTAGCAAATAGTTTCCCAATCTCTACTTTTATATAAAGACCTCTTCATTAGTTCACAGCACAAATCTGTGCAGCTCCTTAGAAAAAGAATGGGAACATCACTTCAGCTACCATGTTTCTTAATTGCGCATCAACCAGTCCTACAAATTGCACACATCTGTCTTTGCAAGTTGCTGTAAATTCAAACATATATTGCCTTGTGCTAGCAGGGCCTGCACAGCCGCTGTAGGGGCCAGATGGAGCAGCATGGTAGTTCAGCACCGAGGCTGCTCACCAGAACGACGTGGATGGCCACCCCCATTCCCGCTCCTCTTTCTCCCCTTTTTTGTTCTAGGTAAAAAACCTACATTGTAGATTTGCTCAGCTTCCTTTTGTTCTTTAACTAAAGCAATGGTTCAGCTGTGCCCTGAATCCTTGTGAAACCACATGCTCTCTCTGCCATTCAGGCTCTCCCAATCACCCCTGCTCTACAAGTGCCCTGCACCAGTAAAAGTTAGAGGGTTCCTTTCTGGGACTCTGAATAAAACATCTTCTCTGAGCCCTCTAGTCATTAAACTGTGCTTTGAAAACACTAGGACTACTCTGACTTATTTCCCCAAATCAAAATTCCATGTAGTGTAGGGGTAGGGGATGTGGGAAGGAAGGCTGTATCTTCATGTGGATCCCAAACTGTGAGGAATGGGTTTGTGGAAAACTCTCAGAGTCAGATTGAAAACCCATATCATTTTGCTCATCTGTATGCTAACGTTGAGAAAAAATATGCAGACGTGGAAAAACCATGGGATAGAGATATTGAACAAGAATTAAAGTTCGAGCTTCAGCTTTGGGAACGAATCTGATGTGTTGCAAAAATGAAGTTGCAAAAACACAAAGGACGAAGAATAGTCTGTAGTTTGAACAAAAGCCTTTAAAGCTAGAATGCAGGTGCCTTAATGAAACAAAACATACATTCATTCATAAGTAAAAATCTTAGAATGTAACAATACAGTCTTATGTAGAAAACTAGTACAAGGCTATAGAACGCTGTAAGATTGAATTGTAAGAGATGCATTGTAGCAAGGCCCACGTGGGACAGTGCAATTAGTGATTGGTGTTTAAAGATGCTAACTGCTTGTCAGATGCTAATTGGCTGAAAAGTTTATTTAAGGAAGTGTAACCTTTGTAACCTCAGCTTCTAGTGTTACGGCACGGATTTTACATCTTTTTGTCTCACCCTTCCACCATGAGACTGATAAAATAAAGACTTTTTGCATCACCTCCTAGTCACCCCATCTCTGTGATTTGTGGGTCTCGACACTAAACAGGACTCAAGTGAGCATTGGTCTGCTCTCTCTGAGCCAGCAACTTTAAAAACCAGAAAATCAGAACCAGTCATCTTAGTTTTCTCTAAAATATGACCTCCCCAAACAATTCTATTATTGGCCTTTAAGAAGCCATTAGAAAAGAAAAAAATAATAAATTTCTCCCCCTAGTAAACCTAGTTGCTGTCATAATTGCACACATAGGCGCCCACAAGCACACACACACACACAGAAGCATAGCTGGGCACCATTTAACTGATAACCGTGCTCCCAATTCCTTCCCCTCCTTTCGGGACAGCAATCGCCGTATGCAGCTGCTAAGACAATGAAAATGCTTTTCCAGCTGCAGCATCTGGCTCTTTGGCAGACTCATTTAGTAGTTGTGTTGGCAGCTTGGAGTTTGCCTCTGGGTCTATCATATCTTTGTAAAGGCAATGGACTGTCAACCTACACTCGTGTGCCTGCGTGTCTGTTTGTCTGTGTTCCTCTGTATACAGCTGCTTTTTGGCCATGTTTGTTCACAGAAAATAAGCATGAAACACGGAGAAAAACACAAAATTACCCCCTTATCTTTTACCTAGGCATATAACTCTCCTTGCTCAACTCTTGCCATCCTCCTTTCAATACACATCCATTTCACTTGCATCAAAGATAGCTTGTTAGACAAATTCTCTGTGTTTTACAAGGAAACTGCACCTTTATATGTGTGCATATACAAATCATTTCTTTGTGACTAAGACCCTTAATGCAGTGATATCATAATAAATGGAAGGGGACATTTTTCATGTTACAATAATAAATGAGGTGTTAAAGGAATATCCTGATACGTGAGCATTTTATAACTACTGCTTGTTGCTTGGTGGCAGCTGTAAAGCAGGGCTCACTGAATTAGCTATGATGTACTACTCCAGGGTGATGTTAATTATTCTACAGTGGTAAGCATTTTTTAAGTAGCTGCTTCACATTTTCACATGTTTAGATATAAAACACTTGCAAAGGCAGTGTTTAAACCCCATTTAAGTATCCCACCTGAAGTAAATGTTTAAGGGGAACCTATTCTAAAATGCTGCAAGACAGATGAGGTCTGAGGGAAAAACTGAAGTTTGGGATGATCTTGCTATCTTGACTTCATATTTTAAAAAAATTAACAGCAAAACTTATTTGTGCAAGCACATGTTATACACTAATCATGTCTGCACACAAATATATACACTAATATATGAACAAGTAGGCTGATACTTTTCTTCCCCATTAAAAAGACCTCAGATGTAAAGTAAAAAATACTCATTTCTCAGCTAAAATTCTCATGGAATAAAACTGATCTTTCCAAAAGTGCAAGCGTGTAAAGTTGCTGGTGTGGCAGTCAATAAAACTACCTGCAAATTATTTAAATACACACACTGTAGCACAGGAGAGTCTAAAATGAGTGCTGATGAATTTAACCTTCTTGTTCGTTATCAGTATTGCGAAATAAAACAAAAACAAACAAAAAAGAAACCTCAAAACCAACCACACAGAAAAATATATAAGAATTACTTTTAAAGCAAATTGTAGTAGAAAGCATTTTTCACAATTTCCTCTATTGATGTAGAATACACAGCCTCCCTGCTTCCCTATTTTAAGGCAGTTTTGCCCAGAGAAATTAAATGGGGAATGGGGAGAGTTTACATTATGATAAATTAGGATTCATCAATTGGTATCTTAGAGTGGTCCCTTCCAGTAAATAATCACTACAAATATGAATATGGACTCAAAAATCACATTTTAAAAGTGTCATTCCATATTATTTCAATTGGTTAATACTTTAAATCAAAACAAAGCTCTGTTTTCCCCTCTCAGAATCACTTGCAATAATATTTATATGCTCATTTTGATTAAGTTTGTAAACAGCCATAGAAATCTTCGGGGATCATGCAGAAGTCCCAATGAAAGAAATTTTACATTTTAAAACTTGAGACCTTTTATGTAAATTATTTTGCCTTTGGCCATTTCAGGAAGAAATGAAGGAATTGGAGGATATTACAGTTTTACATAACACCGGTGAGATTGTTGTCATCTTTGATCGCACATCAATTAGTCAAGATCTTGAATGATCATAGGCGAAGAAACCTAAACTCTTCTCCCCATGTGAACAAAAACGTGTCAAAGATTCTAACTGCATATAAAGTATTACATTCTATCCTACAGCAATAATAGCCCCTTTAGGTAGATTTCCTGGTCACCTGTATCCTGGGAATGGAATTTTATTATGTTTTGGTTTTGCATATAACAATCGACTTTATGTATATTTTATCCTATTTTTCTGACCAGCAACACTGACATCAGACTAATCTTAAAAAGGCAGCACTGCACTGAAAGTGTGGGCTTTCTGTCAGCTCCTTCTGATAAATAAATGAGTTGAAAGATAAGGAAAAGTCTTTGAGTATACTGCCCACCAAAGAAGTTCTCAAATAAAACAAAGAAACAAACTATGTGATAACCTGAAAGCCATTTCATTATTGTGATATTACTCGTGTGAGCAGGATCTGTCCTTCTTTCCTCTGCCTCCTGTTTTTTGGAGCAGTAAAGCTAAAAGCTACATTTACCTTTCCAGGAATGAAACCTTTACACTGTTTGGGCACAGAAGTAAAATTTCTGACCAGTGCTGAAGTGGCAATCCCAGCAAAGTTTTTCCTGTTCCCTACAGGTAGTATGGAAGGGAGCCAGAGCGACAGGGCCCCATCTGAGCCGTGCCCAGCTCCCCGGTCTGCACAAACCCACTCTATCAATCACGGCAGGATAATGCATAGTGGCTGCGCCTGTGACAAGGAATGATGGAGTGCTGAGCACAGGCCCGGCTTCGCCTGTCGCTTTGTGCATTTGTATTTCTCCAGGGCCACTTTGAGAATTTGCAGAAATTGGGGGGGTTGCGGGCAGGAGGGAAATGGTCGCGCGTTTTAGAAAATATCTTAATTCGCTTTGATTATCAAACAGCAACGCGAGACACAGACACGGAAAGGAACTGCAGGACGGTGCGATCCCAAATTCCATCAAGGCAACATAACTATACAAGATGTAATTTGATTCAGGGGCAGCCAATTTAATCTTGGTACTGCACGCAAGAGCTGCAAGTTTTTCTGCCCATTTCTTCTCCATTATACCCAATAATAAGCATCAGAATTTTACTTTATCAAAACAACAAGACAGAGAAAAGGCCAGCACTGAGTACACTTAAAATTGTTAGAGCCATAAAACACTGAAAATGAAAAGATAAGTCATTGTATAACTTTCTCCAATGGTATCCTTTACACTGATAATTTTACAAAAGAGGCACCTCCTCAAAATGATTTTGATCAAAAAAGCCTTAAGTAAGTTCACTTAAAAGATAATTAAACTAATTCTCTCCTTTAAAAATTCACATATGAAAGAAATGTTGTTTTGTCTAAAGGAAATGCTCTCTGCAAAGGATGCACTGTTTTATTTTATAAAAAACATGTAACATTTCATAATATATGCTGGTCATCTAAACCAAGGGGTTTTTAAAATCAAATTGAATATACATTACAGATACCTATTATAAAGCTGTGGAAAAGTGTTAATTAGCATAGTTTAAAACAAATTAAACAGGAGACATCATAAAGACACCCATGCAAATTTCAAGTTAAAATCGTGTCAGCCTCCAAAATAATAGGAACGTTTTAATCCCTCTGAAAACAGACAGACAAAGATGAAATCCATTTTCCTTTTGTGACAGTTCATTTTTTTAAGTCTCAATATGGTTACATGTACAGGATGAAAAACTGTATTAAGAAGGGGGTACTGGAGAATACAATCTTTTATTCTCTTAATATGCTTTTGACAGCCAAGATAAAATGCTCAAACAAATCCTTCCCAGAATAAGTTTTTGGAAGGGAAAAATACGTTTTGCTTCTAAGGAGCCCTGTGGTTTTAGGAGCCGGCTACATGAGCAGCGATGCCCTTTTCTTCAGCTGGGCTTCCTCACGGCCAGACTGAGCCACAGTTACCTCTTGAGCTGCTTTTTGTGGGTTTTTAAAGCCCGATCAGTGGCTGGCGGGCGGGTTTTTTAGTTTCGATGCCGGCCGGAGCACGGTGCAAGGGACTGCTCTTACTGAAGGACAAAACTTGGGACGAGAAGCCCACGCCGGGTGAACCGCGCCAGAGCCCCGCAGCCGGGTTTGCTGGGGGATGCCCGGCTGGCGCAGCTGTTTTCAGCCGAATCCTGAAAGTCAGTACGGGAAACCAGGCAGACCAGAGTGCTCAGGGTTTGGGGAGAGCTGGCTGCTTCCCTCCCTCCCTCCGCCCGGGCTCTTCTTCCCCACGGGGTGCGCAGGGATGCGGCAGCATCCCGCCGCCTCCCACCGCTGCCACCCTGGGCAGCACGGGAGCGGGGATGATGATGCCAGGCAGGCCCGACCATACCCGGGAGCGTGCTCTTGCCACGGCCCCTCCCCGTGCCGTGAAAAACATCACTGAGCTTCAGGAGAAGCCGCGCAGCTCCCCCCTTCCCCGGCGGGGAGGCTGTAAAGGGAGCAGCAGCCCTCGCCGCTAGTTAGAGCCCCCCTGCTAAACTCGGGGGGAGCGAGGAGAGCGGCAACAAAAAGAAGCCGGGCTTCCCAAGTAGCCTTTCTTAGAGGGGAGGGAGAGAGAGCAAGAGAGAGAGACAAACATCTGGGGATTGGACCATATGCTAAAGCTTTGTCTTGTCCTTCAAAGTTAGGCTGCCCTTGAAGTGATTTGTCAGGCGGCCTAACTGTGACAGGGAGAATATGTAGCGGTGGAGAGAGCGATGGAGGTGGTGGGGGGAGGCAGGGCCCAGAGGCAGGGGAGAGGGGAGAGAGGGAACGAGGTACGGACAGAGAAACAAAAAGGAAAGAGGAAAGGGGAGGCAGCAAGTAGCAGGAAAGAAAGAACAAAATAGCTTCTCTCTCTCTCTATCAGATGATTATTTTCATGTGAAAGACACAGGAGGGTGGAAAGAAAGGAGAAAAAGGGGGCAAACAGCAGAGGAGGAAAGAGGGGAGACAGAGCCTAGTAGGGGAAAGCAGGAGAGGAGAGGGTGAGCCAGGACAGCAGAGCTGATGTGGCAAGGGAAGGACTGAGAAGCACTGGCTGCCGATACTCTTTCTGCCACCACCTCTTTTTTCCCTCTTCCCTTTTGCCCGCCAAGTGCTGAACTGATTAGAGTGTAATTAAGGCCATAAAACCCTCGGCTTATCCACCTGTTTATTCACTAAAGTCGCGGGCTCATCAGGCAAATTAGCTGCTTCCAGGCTGCACGTTGGGCCTAGAGCTGGCCTGATTAATGAAGTTTATTGGGAGCTGTTAAAAGCATTAACTGAAGGAAATCTCGGCAATTCGTCATATTTAAGGGATGGAAATTAAATCTCCCCATGCAAATGAGGGGAGACTCTGAAGCAGCTTCTTTTAGAGGTGACGGGGGTGGGGACACACGAGGGGCTGTCCCCCAGGCACAGCCCCCTGGCAGGGGATCTGCACCCATAGCGAGCTTGCCTGGTCTCAGCAGGAGGGGCTCAACAAGAAAAGGCTAACAGATTTTAAGGACCAAGAGCCCTCGGTCCTTGGAGCCCCAAATGCAAGAACCAGGCCCCGACTGAGGCAATATAATCCTTTTGATCTCGTGCTGAGGGCATCTCTCTAGGTGCCTGGAGAATTGCTGGTGTAGCTCATCTACACAGGGGGTTGTAAGGCAGCTTCCATGCCAGGTGGTTGTGTCCCCTTGGTCAGACAAGCCATCTCCAGTTTATTTCTACTTTAAACATTTTGTACTCTTCTTAGCTGTTAGTCACATTATGTGGCTTCAATGAAAGTACGAAAGTCCACATAAAATTTGAAATGCAAAATGGTTTCTTCAGCACCATTCATGACAAACCTTAAAACTGCAACAGTAGATGCTTTAGCTGACAAACACCTAAGAGATATATTAAGGCGAGATGGTCTAAGCAGCAGGGAATCCTATCAAGAGCTGAATATTCACCAGTTTTAAAAGTGTTTTCTTCTGGCATGTCAATCTGATTTTATTTCTGACATGAACGGCATTTATCATACCCGAAGCTTCATGAGCCACAGCATTTTTATATTAACAATTTATAATAAAAGAGAAATTACAAAGGGTCACAACAAGGAGTGAATGTCCTGAGGAAGGGATAATGAGAAGAAAGGAAGGTCAAAGAAAACATCTTGGCCTTGCTATTTTTATTGAGTGTTCAGTTCACAATGGTATTAGGTTCACAATTTATTTATTTTAAATATTTTCATATGAAAAGAAGAAATCAATGTCTGCCATCTCATATAAAAGATATTTGTGCCTAAATACCAAGTTGTGAAAGTGATGGGAAGGAAGAAGAGACAGAATTCATATTTGATGTAATTCTAATTCTATATGCTTCTCTGTCTAATTATTATAAAACTAATTATTTGTTACAATTATTGGATTAACACTTTGCTAATCAGTTTTCTTCTCCTTTGTAGAGCAGCACCAGACCAGTGAAATGCAAGGTGAGAATGTTGTCTGGATTTTCAACAGAAAATTAGAGTGCCATTTTCCTTACGTGCAGATTAGTTCAGCTGCTTTATGATTTACGACCAGTACAGCATATTCTGTATCACATCCTACTACGTAGCATCTTTGTTCCTACAGCTACAATTTATTTTCTAACTTTTTGGATGTGGAGACTATTTGCCAGTGGCAAAATGTCCCTGTGCCTCTACCATTTCCCATAAGAAATGTTTCACTCATCAGACCACCCTGTGGGGCAGGTGGAACCACCCTTCTCTTCCAAACAACAGGCACAGAAACATGGACTGGTACCAGGGCAGAGCCCTGCACACACACACACACACACACACACAGAGTTTTGAATGCATATTCAGGTACAAAATAATTAATTTTTTAAAGACACATGGTGCCCTCAAAATACACAACTCGGCTGTTATCAACAGCAAAGGACTGAATCATCTACTACTAAACATACAAAACAAACCAACACCAAAATTCGTGGAAAGATGTGCAGCTGTATTTTTTTTATAAAAACCGTCAGTAGAAAATGCTTCTGATGCTGCATGCAGCACAACAGAGAAGGTTTCCTGTTGATACTTCTGGGGAAAAGAAAGAAAAGTGTTTCTATGGAAAAGCACTGTATTGTTATTAACTGCAAGTTAACAAAGCATTTCCTAGAGAATTAAATGACAGCAGTATTTTCTAGTTATGTGTTTAATTGCAGAAATACAAAGGATAATTGTAATCAATTCATTTGTGGTTACATTTCTTTTTCTTTTTTTTTTTTTTTAGCATACTTTAAGAGTATTTGCTGTAAATCTATGTTAGCACAAAGTGATTTTAATGTCAGCCAATAAAGTGCTTAAATTTCAGGAAAAATAAACACTTTGGGATTCTCATTGAATGAAGAAGAGGTCTGTCCAAGACAGGTTTGTTTTCCAAATTAGCAGATTTCTTTAAAAGATTACTTAAATGAAATTCAATGATTTGTGGAACATACTATCAAAACACTTATTTTTCTTGATTACCAATTCCCTCAATACATTGATTTACCCCATTATGTGGGGTCTTTTAGTTCTCTGCTAATGAGATGTGCTACTTGCAACTTTTTCTCTCTGTTTCAGAAATAGAATAAGCTATTTAAAGATAAATACTTAGGTGAATTGTCAAAAACTTGTAACCACACTAAAACCAGGTGGTTTAGTTATAGATGATATTTTTGGAAGAAATATCTGATATTGTGGTGGAATACCGAGTTATAAAAGATTTTATGTGAAGAATGATAAAGCATTGCAGTGGCTGAGCACTCTCAGCCCCAACAATTGTGATTATTTATATTGTAGGCTCCTCTTCATGAGTGATTCTGACTTTGACAGGGATATTGTCCTCCTCACTGAAGCTTCAGTTGCAAGGTTTGCTTCTGGAGGCCCAGTCAGGAAAAAAAGTCAGTAATTTAAACCTGCTTTTCATATCTATGTACAGAACTCCTGTTATTAAAGGACACTGGATTGCAGAACTCAGGTTGCATAAACAGGCAAAAATCAGTATGTCTTCAAAACCACAAGCCAATCAGTTGATTTTTCCTTTTACATCAATATTAACAGTATATCAACAATTGGAACAGTGGCACGCCCAAACTCCAGATAATCTTCATGAAAACACTCAGTTAGTTGCACTTTTTCTTTCACTTGCCTGATTCGACAGTAGTGGAAACAAGGCAAATTTTATCACAGCAGAAAACTACATTATGGCACATTCAGAGCTAAATTTAGCCCTCTGAGATCAAGAATGATCTTACAGTCAGGGCCAAATTATTGTCTTTAACTGCCCTGCGCAAAAGATGTCCTAAATGATGAAGACCCTGCTCTGTCCTTGAATAAGCACAGAAGACACAGAGACCTCGGTGGGAGGAGAGCGAGCTGCTGTTCTGGTCAGAATTGAGTCCTAAGTGACCTCCTGCTTTTGCATGTGGTCTACTACTTAGGCACATCAAGGATACAATTTAACTGTAACCTAATTTTTTTTGTCTCCTGATAGTTTACTAAACTATCAATGATGCAGTTTTTGTGGCTTAATTAATTCTTTCACACTGTCTCCGTCCATCTCAGCCATATATATTTGAATATTTCCTCTTATTAACATTTTACAGCATGTTTTTTTCAGCTATGGGTAGAACCACAATGTTAACGAATGACAATTATCTTTCTTACTTATCTGAGAATTTTAATGAAGCTCCATTAAAATTGACAAGATATTACTGGAAGAGCCATACAAAACCCTTTTTTTCATTTATAATATTTTTTTACCTATTAAATAAAAATCTTAACCTACTGTAGTTTTCTGGGTAACAATTCGTGCATTCACCAGGAATCCTTTCCTGAACAGCTTCATGAAATTGGGACCTACAGGGGAATACACTACTGTGTCCTTTAGCGGGTTCTACTGTACCTTAGCACTTAGTAAATCCCCTCGTCAAACACACTCAACAAAATGAAAGCTGCATGTCACATTGTCAGTGTGAGGAATTGGCTAAAGGCTTTGCATTCGATTCTGGGTCTCAGAGAAGACAATACCTACTGGGGGAAAGCAGCCTGAACTGTTTTGTCTGGAGCCACTGTAAATGTACACACGCTCTCATTTGTAGCATCGTCACCAACCATCTAAAATTGCAGTCTGACATGTTATAAAAGCTTAGCATGGAGGGGCATTGCATCTGACATGCTGATTAACTATAGGAGCTGTACCTGAAAACTCCTTTTCAAAGGCAGGTTTTTAAAGTGCTTTAAGAAATGCTCTTTGAACCAAGGCAGAGTAACAAAAAGATAAGAACACATCATTCATGCAATTGCAGGTTAAAATTCCATCGTGTTTTAAACGTGTTTCTAGATTAATATTTTGAAAATAAGAATCAAATCATTGTCATTTTATTTTGACACACAGAATGATTTATCCTGTTTCGATGACATGTATTTCCAGGAGGGGATGAAGCCCTTTTTCTCAAGTAAATCTAAATTGCAACAGCAAGAGTTGTACTGTCATTTTAATGACAGCAGTAGACTTTAAGTATGGAATGAATCAATTATTGCAAGCACAGCCCCTGTGTAAATCACTGATGGCAAACCAACCTCAGGATTATAAAATGAATCTTTGACAAGTATTCAAGGTTTCAGCATATTCTCAATAATGAGGATTAAGTACCTCCTATCTGTGAAAGAAAAGTTTTATTCACTTACTAAAGGATATGTGAGTAATCATTAAGAGAGGTCAGATTAACTGAGGTAGTTTTTAAAAAAGGGCATCCAGTACAACATCTGCTGGAAAATCAATCATAAATATATCAATTTTTTTTAGAAAAAGGGAAAGATTAAGCGTAAGGCAGTGTAATGGAATGACTTAATGCTCTGTTTTTAAAGAATGGAGAGGAATTATAATGACATAATAAACTATCATTATGAAACTTTTTGACATTTTCATGTCACGAAAAAGATTCTTCTTGAATCCAAAACAAATAATGATTTCTGCTATCCATGGGCAATTCAGTCAACTTCAGATAAATCCTGATTCTATATTCAGTGATGATGATAAAAAAGCCTCTGGACTACTCTGGTATACATTACATAGTCTTGTATTTAACATTTTTACACTAACAAAGAAATTTAATTCTAAGTTATAATGGTGGTTGAGTTGGGAAAATGGAAATATTTTTTATTTCATTATGTGTCAATAATGCATACATTTTTTGAGAAGTATGTAGTAAATTTTTTTTTATAGTAAATATTTTATAGCGCTTTGCTCTCTTTTCCAGTACCCAAACAATATTGTATTGCCTTTTTATTTTTGATTTTCACAAAACAATACAAAATTGAGAACCAGTGTTATCATAATTGTAGACCAATATAATTTCATGATAGAATAAAGCATTGTGTTCTGTCATAATTTGTATTTTAATTATTAATGAGAGTCTTTGCTTTAACTGTCAGAATTTTTTATTAATGTCTTAGGATATTTGCATACTCTTTGCTTTTATATAGGGAGAGGATATAGACAGGAATATATATTTATTTCCAATATATTTATATGGTTTTTCTCTGGGAGATTTGCTTTTGAAAGCTTTAACAACTGACTTCACATTGATGAAGAGATGCTTTATATGCACTGGGATGAAGGAATAAAAAAAAAAAAAAACTACAATAATGTGACACTTTACAATTGGATGTTCCCTTAAAATAATTGAAAGCAACTTCAAATTGAAACAAATCTCTGCTGCTTTTAACAAAATAATGTGCCTGTTTACTTGTAGTGCTGCACTTCCACTATGTTCTTTTAGCCAAAATTATATTTCTTTTATTTGTTTTTGTGCTTGTGTATATTTCTTCCTGTTTATGGCACAATGTGCTTTCTCTTTGGCCCAATATGGATGATTCACAGTTCAATATTTTCATTCTGCACTAAATGGTCCATTCCTTACAAATTAATTCAATATTTCTAAATTTTATAAACCAGTGCACGCTTTTTTAAAATAACACATTCTGCAGTAGGAATGAGAATGTTAATAACTCTAGTAGGAAAAACATAATTGCATAATTTTGCAATAACTGAATTTTAGACTTAATCAAATATAAGTAAGTACATTTGTAAGGTGTAAAATTTAGATAAAACGTGTATATTAGAAGGAAAAAATATGAAACAGTTACAGCTCAAATTACAGAAAAAACATGAGAATAAGCTTTTCTTTTAAGAATATTTCTGCAAATAAAAGTGGCTGTAATTATTTTGCTGTTTATTTGAGACTCTTAAGTTGTTAAATGCAAATGATTTTGAGCTATTAAATATAAAAATTTTGCTGTTGCTCTCAACCAAATATTATAGTATTCCTTTTGTGCATTTCAGTGGTGCTTTTTCTAACTGCCAATTTTTTTTATGATTTTGAAGTAAGAAATTCAAGTCACCAGCTTGTCAGAGGAGCCAGTAGTCTACAAAGAGGCCGTTTCTCAGCAACCTCCTACAATTAATTTGGAAATGAACTTAAAGAGTTACAGTACACACTTAGAAATGAGCACAAATCGTGGTGCTCAAAAGGCTTACAAGCCTTCTGCAGCAAACTGGAGGGATTAGGGAAAATGCAAGTGCGTAAAACATTTCTTTCCATTGTGCAGTCAAAGGGCTGAGGTTTTGCAGTAATAGTCTGGCATCTGGTGGTTCCGGGAAGCAATGGCATCCCACTCCAGAAGGAAACAACGTGGTCACAGCCTGAATTAACTTATCAGCTTGTAATGAACTAATTATTTCCAGTGTATGCTTATGTGAAGACTCCTGATTCTGAAGGACCCCTCAGTACTCGTTGCCACTGGTTGGGTTTTGTTTTCACCTCAGAAGGTCTGTATTTCTTCCCAAAGAGGGAAATAATAGCACATATCCAGAATTGTGATGAGCTTTGCAACGCCAAATAAATGCCCTGTGCAACCCTCAGCAGACGACAGGGGAGGAGACCTCCTGCCATTGCCCACCAATAGTGCTTGGAGGACTGAAAAATAACTAGGAGGCCAATACCCAAGTGTGCCATTCCAGGAAAGGGGAATATCTTCTATTCTCTGATGAACCATAACAATATGTTGCCGCACAACTAAATTTATGAAAAACCACTCCTTCCCATGTTCCTCTAAGAGCACTGACTCAGCAGAGGTTGTGGAGTTCTGGGTGGGGAAGGGGCGCAGAAATAGGGACTGTCAGGAATATGAAGTTCGTTGTCTATATTTTCAGACAGAGACATAATATAATCCCTGTCAACAAGTGACAAAGAATTAAAATTTCATCTTTTTTGACCAAGAGACCCTTCCCAACTCGGGTTACTTTAAAGAGTTAATAATTGTCTTCTAAGATATCAACCTATCTCTGGGTTAAATAGTGCTTCAACTTTCCCTTCTTCATGTACCAAATGCACATTTATAGGCAATGACATAAAGCTGGTTAATCTGCTCTCTCCAGACAATCCCCATTCTCATTATCACCTTGCTTCCCCTTCCTTGAGCTTGTTTATTTTTTAGAGTAAAGTAAAACATCTCTCTGGAACAAGGATGGCCAAAATTACATAGTGGTTCACACGAGATCTCTTGTAAGCTAACCCTAATGGCATGGATTCTCCATCTTTGTGGAAACACAGCTCTGGATGTAGTCTTGCATTTTCCATGGCTACAATATGGACAAGTTTACAGTGCTGTATGACCAAATGGCAACTGTAGGTCCTCCTCATCTCATAATATTCCCAGAGAAGCTTCATTGATAATTTTCCTTCAGCCTCTTCTTCAATACTACCTGATGTCATCGCTCTTCACCTGTCTTATAATTTCACTTAGAAATGCAAGTCTCTCTCAATTTATTATTTTTTCTCATCTGTCAGACTTCTTATTGTTTTACTGAACTTCAGAGGGATTACATTTCGAGTAATTCCTTTGTCTTGAAACCAAACCCAGATATTAGTTGTCTCTTTACATTTGCCTCCATTTTTAAAGAATTATTCTTCCCTTAAAAATTAGGGGTAAAGACTTAGACAAAAACGAATGAAACTAAAATACCCTCCATATCTCTATTGCTGCCTTTTAAACATAGGTACATTACCCATCTTTTATCTGCCTGATGTCATAGAGAAAACAGACACAGTGCAATACTTGATACCATGTTTTTATCCTAGATACTAAATCTTGCAGCCAAACCCTCTGACTTGTGCCCATTCAGGACACTGGGGTTCTATTTTTCAGTGTATATACATTTTAAGCCTTTCCAAGGTGTAACTGAGCCTGACTTTTGACAATGCTTATATTATCATTGCACTTTTGGACTTGTAAGCCAGAGGTTATTTTGCTGATCTCTTTTCATATCTTGTACTTCGCGTGTTTTGTCTGGTGCCTTTTCAAGGTTATTGTTTATCCAGTTGGAAAGTTTCTTCCCTTGAGCTGCAAAAAAGTTCTAGGTAACACTAGAAACCTTGACATAATGGCATACCAGATCTCTTCCATATCCAAGTCCCTCAGCTTCCCTGCAAATCTGCTTTTTTTCTTTTCCTTTTTTTTTCCCTAAATAAAATGAAAGGACATTTAAGGATGCCTCAGCCCAGAGTATTTATTAAACACACTCTTCTAGTACAATCCTGTTTTAAAAAGAGTAACCTAAAGGAAAGCAAAACTACACAAGCAGTTAGGCATTTGCCTGCTGCTTTTTTCCTGTACTTCATACAGTGTCCAAGCAGCTTCTCAAGGAAGGATCATAATCATTTATGTATGTCAAGTACATAGAACCACTTTGAGTACAATAAAAATGAGTAACATTGAAGAGCTGCTCTTCACCGAGCATAAAGAATAGGCTGACCTATGCAACATTTCAAGGGTCTTACAGATCTGTGCTGTGCTTGTACAATAAAAGAGGGAAGAAAAAACTAAGAGGCTTATTGTTATTTTTAAATTATAATTTCCAGAAGGTACATGGTTCCGGAGGGTAAAGGAACAGGCAAATTATTACATCCCTTTCAGCAAAGGGACAGTTTGGGCTTTTTCATTGTACAGAACATGCAATAGTACTGAGCTGATGAGACTGTCTGATACACCAAGAGCAAAGGAAAACTCTGCAGGGAGGAGCTGCGACTTCCAAGTAGCCCATAGAGTGACACCTGTGATTAGGCTTCAGCAGTCCTGCTTCCTACACAGAGCAACCCCCACCACCCTTGCTGCTGGGATGTTTCCATTTTCTGTGTCCAGCCCTACTCCTTTCCTTTCTTCCATGCCTTGGTTGTCAGATAGTCCTCTCCCCTAAATGATAAGACTCTCTCTTTGTCCCTCTCATGCATTTCCCTTCCCCAGACATGTTTTCATACCCAGAACCCCATGGAGAACATATTGCTTCTCATGAACAAGAGATTTTAGTGCTGTTCCAGCTCCTTTCCTGGCCTGTACCACATCCCACATGAAGGGCTAAGGGACAAGAGAGGCCAGAGAAGAAAGCTAGTGGATATATTTGTGTGGTGGAAAGGATGCATCATTCACAAACATGGTTGAGTGCTATAGCTCTGTCAGTGCAGGACTAGTGTCCCCTCATAAGTACAGGAATGGCCACTGCTCCGTGTGCAGATCAGTGCAGACACAGCTACCTGGGGAACCTCCATCTCCTTGTCTAGTGTCTCCTTTCCCCATAAGGCTTTAGAGTAACACTGAGAAACTCAGGAGATCCTATTACAGAAAAGCATTCCATTGTAGCCAGAAATATAAAAGCAGAGAACAGAACAAGGGTCTCTGCCAGACATTTATTTTTCCCTTCTACCACTAAACATTTCCTGCAGTAGAAAGAGAAAACAAAATCTTCAGAATTATGCTAGCTTACAAAAATACTTCTGTTGCTTACCAAGACAACTTAAGACATTTTCAACACTTTTTTTGCAGATGGTTTCTGATGAAGGATTGTGCTTGATGCAGATGCCAGCATGAATTCTCAAGGCATTGTGCAAGCCACAAAGGCTGGGATCAAGTCTCATCTCTCACTGTATTTCAGAGCATGCCTGCCATTGTCAGTCTTGTCAACTCTCATGGTCTCTTTGCTTTTTACCCTGAGCTTACCCCATCTCTTCTTTCATTAAAAAATGTGAAAGTTTCTGTCCTTGTGGATTTGCAAAGGGAAAATAGAATCCTCAAGGGCTTAGAAACCAGGCAGCAAATTAATACTACCAACAGTGATTATTCTTTGAGATTCTATTATTTTAAAGGCAGTCTCCTGACTTTCAGGGCCTGATTCGTGGCTCCTGAACTGTAAAGTTCAGCCATCCTTGCACTTGGCAAGCATCTGGAAGTGAAATGTGTGCAACCAAGCTCTATATATAATTCTGTAAAATGAGAGCTGTTTATCTCAGTGGCTGAAATATTCATTATTGAAAATAAGCATTTCAACATTCAGAGGATGAAACATGTAGGCTGAGAATAACAATGATGTGGGAAATAGCAAAATACCTGCATTTCTCTACAGCGTCCTAAATGGATGCAGCTGAGAGGGTCTGACCTTGCACAGGGCAGGTGGGATGAGAGCCCCTACCGACACTCAGGCACCTGCCCTTACTTCAGGTTTGATCTTTTCGTTTTAGCTTGGCTGCTCTTGCTGCTGGCTGGGACCACTCAGGAAGCCAGGAAGAAATTATTGCTGAGTTTGCTGAGAGAATGGAGGAGGATGATGAAAGGGGTGAAACTGGAAAATGCCAATCATAGCAATTTTTCATATTTGGTAGAAAATAGGAGCTGTGTGTTAAGAAAATGCCTTGTCCTCCCCCTTTTAAAGAAACATCTGCCATTTGGCCAAGCTTTAGGTTTGAGAAGTCCCATCACTTCAGTGTGACCACTAAATCTCCTCAGATTCTCCCATTGTTTCACTTCCTTTGCATACAGAAATGTTGCAGATTACAGACAGCATTCTCATTGGCCAGTGGTGCCAACTTCCTTTGGCCCAGGCCTAGAAAAATGGAACTAGACATTCCTGGAAATGGCAATACCAGAGCAGGAGACAGTCACTACAGCTGAGAATTTGTTTGTCTGCTGACTTCTCTTCCTGGCACGGGTTCAGCAGATAAAAAGGAGCCTTCAATCAAAAATGTTGAATAAACAAAAAATCGGCAAATGGACATGGAAAAAATATACAGACTGGGACAAGGATGCAGTGGGAATTTTCTAGTTTAGGCTAGCAAGTTGGCTAGAAAATCTAGTTTTGTTTGTTTCAGGATAGAAGGTAAAGTAAGGACAACTGGGACAAACCATGGTGGAAAAGCAGATGTTCAGAGGGAGGGTGAGGGTAAAGAATAGTATGTAGTAGCTGTTTGCCTCTGGCAGTGGCACTGGGTTAGTTCAAGCTGGCATGGTAAAAGGAGTCTCTTCTCTTTAAAATGCCAGCCTCTGAGGCAAAGCCAAGCTGAGCTTTTTTGCCAGGTTCAGCAATAACATTTTGACGTGCAATTTCCACATTGATATGATTAATTGTTAAATCAAATAAGGAGCCGTGTGATGGAAAAGTCATTTAACTGATTTGCCAAAATGAATAAAGTATGGTCTAGTCTTGCTTACAATCAAACTGGGAAGGCATTTACTAATAAACCCGGAGGCCTCCAAAAAGCAGGAAAAAAAAGAGTTTCATAGCAAATCTCTCTGACTGCCACCTTGAAAAACTGTTTCTGTCTCTGCTTCTACATCAACAATTGTAATAGGACTGGGCAAGGTCCTTAAAGCCTTTTCCTTAACCACGGGTGCTAGAATGGGAGCTGAATCACTGACGTATCACAGCTGGAGTTGCAATCCACAGGGATGAGCTTCAGAGGTGGGATATGTCACTTAATACTGTGCCCACCAAACAAACCAGGGCCTTAGCATCAGCAACTTCTAAATTAATTCCCTGTGTGCCTCCTTTTCCTTTCCGCTAAACAGGGATATAACAACTTCCCTCCAAAGCAAATGCAAAGATAAACTATTCCAGGTTTGTAAAGTCAAACTGAAGTTGTGTGTACTCACAGCATGGGACCATATTCTGAAAATGGAGGGTAAGAAGAATGTTAAATATCTGCTTTTTAAATGAACATCATGCAGCTCGTGCAGTGAAGAAACAAAATTTTGTAGAAAATACAGTTCATGACTATGTGATTTGAGCTGTTACCAAATGTGAAAGACCTTACCAAGCTCTAAGTCCTGCAACACAGACTCCATAAAAGTTCTTTTTACAGATGTGTTTGGGTTAAAGGGTCTGAACATCCTGAAGACAAACGGGGAAAGAAAAGTAAATAAAGGGTTTAGATCTTCTTTCAGGAAATAACAGCACACATCACATAAATTTCTAACTTTGGTCTTCAACACTGACATTTGACTCTGCCCTGTGGTACCCAGCAACAAGAGCCTTTCCCAAATGAAGCTGGAATAAGTGCCAGTGGTTGTCACAAACACTCAGACAACCCAAGAAGTGGGTCTGCCTGTATAAATTTGCATGCTTATGGGCATTGGTAGGTTTTCTGTTGAAAACCTGGCACTTTAGGACATGTCAGACTAGCAAAGGAGACTGAAAAAATAAAATAGCAAAAAGAAGTAGTTTTAAAAGCTAATGAAAAGAAATTCTAGTTGAATTAAGAGAATCAATAACAGTGTAGTGGGATCTCATCTGTGCCACCTCTTTCAGAAAATGAAAAGTTTCCTTGGATCATGTGTCTCCTATCCACATACAAATGAAGGGCAATGTGACATAAGTTATTAGATGTGATTAGATCACATCGTAAGATGATATAGCACCAGTAAATATTTTCTAGCCTGGCATTAAAAGCTGAATGTTTTTGGTAATGAGTCCATCCTTTTTAATTCTGTCACTTAAAAAAATGTTTTTAAACGTTTAATCAAACCCATATACAATATTAACAAGTGCTGAGACAGAAAGGGAACCTATTGATCACAGGTAATACATCTAGAAGCATTACAGTATTTACAGTGAGTTGTCTCTCAACTGAATAATGATTTAGTCATTTACAGGGAAAATCCTTGCAAATTAAAGTCTCACACTGAGATACTTGTTCTTTCTGGTGGAATCCCATTGCTGAGGTGGAGGTTTGTAAAGCACTTCACACAAATTTTATTGAAACTACTGTACAGTGCTTTATGGAAGGATGTAGAAGCACATAAAGTATTGTGCAGTAAATTTTGTAATGAAGGGCCACACATGGCTTGTTAAAGATCCCTGTGTGGATGTCGACTTTAACAGCAAGTATTGCTAGACTAATGTATTTTTTAAGCAGTTTTTGGTCAAACAAAATCTTGTCAAGAACAAGGTTCCTCAGATAAATAACTTCATTTATCATTCTAAGAATAGTATCTTGGCTGAGTATGTGATTTGTCTTCTCTCAGAAGTTTTATCACCTAGTTGTAAGCTGACCAGTACAGCAACCTGCATTTCCACAAAGCATCACTCAAAAAATGGTTAACTTGAGCTAAGAAAACAATTTGCAATGCATAATTTACCCAAGATGGCTAAAACCTTTTTCTGCAACTTTTGAGCAGATGCTGAGATTTATTCATTACTTAGATTTACTTTGTGGATTAACTGGAAAACTACTGGATTAGGAGGACTTGACATTTGTTCACTGAAAATTTTAGGTCAGTTAAATCCACTCAGAGAAGCTGCAAATGCAGCTTTGAAATGTCCTTTCATCAAATCAGTCTGTAAGCTTTCTTATTTTAAAATTTTAAGGAGCAGACATTGAAGAAAGGGTCTGACTTACGCAATTTGTCATTATCTAAATCTTGAGACACATGGTCTGGACCAAGAAATTCATTTTTAGAATTCAAGAGAAAAGTTTCGCAAAATTTTCTGCAACTCCTCTAAGAATCCCCTATATATTGCTATTAACTTCAATTACTCTGGAAGTTACCAAAAATCATGTGCTACTGAGAGCAATGCGCAAAAAGCAAGTCCAACAAGATTTAAGATGATGTTATACATTCCTTCACAAATGTTGAATTTAGTGCTCATGATTGATGTTTGAATAATTTCCCAAACAACCAGAGTCTCCTTCAACAAAAGAGTTACATCAGAAGCAGTATCAATGCAATTCTTTGCTCAGAAGTGTCAGGAGCCACCATGCCTCAAGACTCTCTTTTTTCTGCTGTGGCTGCCAGCGCAAGATGATAATTTTTGTCTCTGTTAATTTTGACTAACTGAACCCCAGCTATTGACTCAATTCATAGAGACAATCAAAAAGCCTCACAACAGAATTCATTGGCCAGTGCTAATCTTCCTACATATAAACCAGTGATAGTATCCCCCCTAAAAAAGTTTAAGGGGTCTGATATTCACACTTGACACCGGTCCTTTGCTCTAACTCTAGCCAGCTGGACCTAAACTATAAAAAGGGTAATTTTAAACAGCATTTACCATGACTGTTTGCCATTGAAGACACGATTTGTGAAAGAAAAAAGCATAAGTGCATACAAAGGAGTTTCTTGGTGTAATATTGCTCACAGTCTTGTGCTGAGCCCATTTATGTGTGAGCACACACAGGCAAAAGTACCCACAGTGTACTTTTAACTGCTAAGCTGTAAAAAACCTTTGCAGAGTGATCATGTACTGCTCCTCTGCTCCAGTTTGACAACGAAAACAGCTCAGAGTTGACATGATTCTACATCAGTCACCCCAACATGGCCATTGCATTGGAAGAGGATTTAAGAGCACTGATCTGCCCTGTCACTCTGGGGCAATGGACAAACACGCTGGGATTTTTATAAAGCCTTCCTTTGGTCCACCTGGCATCAATCAACAAAAGTGACAAACCTCCTGACAGAACAGAAAACTGCCAGCAGATGAGTGGTGTAGGTTGTTTTGTTGGTGAACTTTCATACTGTGGCAGAAAAAAAAGCATGAAACCAAAGCCTTGGACCTTGCAATGGTAAGAAAATCAAAGACCTTGGAAATTCACACCTTGAAACTGTTGCGAAGCGGACATAAATTGGAACAGAGAGATAAAGTAATATAAGATTATTCTTTGACAGGAAAACAACAGCGTTCAAGCAGCAAGAACAAAATACTCTGGCACACAATGTAAGTGCAAAATTTCTGTTGGTGTTATCAGGAGGCAAAGTCAGAGATTACAGGTAGACCACAAGCAAAATCGCTGTAATTGTCCTTGGGGATCTCCAGCGAGTCTCTCAAGGCTCTGCACCTTTGAGGTCATATCTCTATCTGAATGTAGAGGTGCCTTATTTTGTCTTTTACATCAGTGAATATGATTAAACTCCTGCTGTTGTGCTAAATTTCAAAGATTGTAAAAAGTCATGGGAATTAAAAAGGTCACTGCAGTATTTCATTTCAATAGCAAATCTGTGGAATAATGTTGTACAAGTACATAGGAAACTGCTTTGAAAAGAGAACTTGTCAGTGACTTAGTTCTAGTGAAAAATAGCAGGCATTTGGAAAATGGAATTCTGCTTCCAAAACTTATAATTAGAAATGGGAAGATAATCAGAATGGGCAGAATAGAGTCCTTTCAAACATCAAAGCACAGAATTCACAAAGCACGGATGCACAATTCCCAAATATTTGTGTGACATACACATTTTTTGTCCATACATTTACAAATGGCAAATTCTACTTCCATACAGTATAAGCTGATGATTAATCCTTTGTCTAGAAAGATATATTCTACATGCAGATGCAGAACACAAGACTTCTATATAAAACAGAGCAGGTAAATGTTTTAAACCCATTTGTAAAAAAATATGAACTTTAAATAAAGCTCTTCTCATTCCTTGTGTATACATATGTTTTTGAATGGTCTCATATTTACTTTCTTATAATTTAGTCAGACACATTCCTCTTTATGAAGCCATGGATCAACATAATTTCTGCTGTTTTACAAACTGGCTAATCCCAGTGGAGATATAGATCTGCAAATATTAGAATTTTCCTTCAGGAACAGAAAAAAATATGATTCCAACAGTGAATATGAAAACTGTGGACTTGCCTGAGGTCTGCAGGACAGAAGTCCTAACTGAACATTGTACACAAACGTGATGGCATATGAGAAGTTTCAGTTGTATTTAAGGTTCATGGAAACTTAGCACCTTAAACTTAAGCACCTGACTAACCTGGAACCAAAGAGAACAAGACTCTTGGGTAAGTTTAAAACAAAAGCTTTTACTTGTCTACACTCCTTCTGGGCTTTTTATCCAGTCTTTTTCAGAATGGTTACATCACCAGGAGAACTTTGCTGCTAACTTTTAAAAATACACAGTGTGTTAAAAGGTTTAGGTTTTTTTGGGGGTTTTGTTGAGTTTTTTTGTTTTGTTTTGGTTTGGTTTGGTTTTTGTAGTTGTTGTGGGGTTTTTTGTTGTTTGTTTTGTTAGTGGTTTTGTTTTGTTTTGTTTGTTTGTTTGTTTCAATTTTTGTTGGTTGGTTTGTTTTGAAATGCTTACAGATCAGCTTACTCGAATGACAGAAGTATACCCTTACAAAAAGGCCATCATCTTGTGAGATTTCAATCGCTGACACCAAAGTATGAGAATGTTAAATTTTTCTGGATTTGTCTCCAGAATTTTTAGCAAGGACAAAATATTTTTGTCTTTCAGGAGTGTCTGCTAAAATTTACCAAGTGCGTAAATGAAAAGACAAGGTTGACTACAAAACTTTCTAGGCAATCTCAAGAACAAAAGATGCCGAGGAAGACATACCAAAATAAAAAAGCTGTTTATTATTTTTGAAAGTTGGTATTTCTCTGATGTCTAAATTCAAGAAATAATTTATATTTTTTTTTCAGGACAGAAAATTATTTGAGGCTCTTCCAGCAGGCTGGACAATAGAGAAATCTAAGAGGAATGCTTAGCAGGCTATTTTGTTGAATAGCCATCAAGCACAGAAAAAACACAACCTTGTTATCATTTCTACACATCACCTATACGCTTTGATGACAATGGACACACAACTGATGTTATCAGACCTTGAGGAATAAATTACTGCTATGGAATACACATTAGTGCAAAACAAAAGGGAAAGCAAATTAATCTTCTCGCACTGTGAGAGGTGAAGCAGAATCCTTAAAGTAAGAAGAGATCCAAGCCCCTACTATTTTAATTTTGTAATTTTTTTTTATTTTCCCACGCTAAACCTGAATGTTTTTGAGGCTACAACAGCTCTGTCACCTTCTCCACTGGGCTGGCCCAGAGTATGAGTACAGGAGGGGATATATACAACACAGAGAGCCTCCTTTCACCATTTCATCATTTGAAAACTAGATTTTCCTCTTGCTTTGTTACCTGTCCCAGCATGGATACCCAAGAGCTACTTTGTGCGGTAGGACTAACAGGTTTAGAAAACTATTTTTGTGGCGCTCTCCCGCGTGCACGAGGAGGTGTCCTTGAGAGCGCTGGCGCGTTTTGGCCGGGCAGCGCACACAGATGCACGGGGACAGGTGTGCCCTGCCCTGCCCTGCTGCCCGGTGGCTGGAGGCCAGCCAGCTCTCCTCAGGGCACCGTGCGGCGGCCTCACTGCCACGCTGAGCGCCCTGCCTCTGGCAGCCTGTGCTCTTGGGGTGGGTTAGCTGAAAGCCTCAAAGGGGTCACAGAGGTCCACACACTCCGTTTTACCTGTCCCCAGAGCCCAGCAAGACACAGGGTTTTTTCTGCCATGCTAAGTCACGCTAGACCATCCAAACTACCTGCCATCCAAACGACCCTGCGGCAAGTGGTTGGTGGCACTGGGTCTTCCAGCATGCATCCCCGTTAAGGCTTTCTTCCATGGCTCACAAGAGTTATCGTGGATAGCTGGGTTAAAGACGCTTTCAGATAGATAGGTTTAAAGTGAGATTTATTGCTACGACCTCTCAGAAGTGTTGCCAACTTCTTCATGGAGGCTTGTAGAAGTCAGACATAATGAGAAAAGTGAGTTTCAGATAGAAAGTTACAAGGCTTCTTAAAAGCTAATTAACCTATAGATAATTGTAATGTACAGTTGTTTTTACTTTTACACCAATAGTTACATACCTTGCATTTTGTAGTTGTCACACTGCAGCATTTTTTATCCAATTACACACTGTCCCATAGAAATCTATTACTCCACCTTGTACGATCATACCCTGACGTTTTTACTTTATTCCATAACAGCTTTTATATTAAGACTTTAGGTCAAATGCAGTACACATTTCATACTCAGAATAAACAGACCTAAGGCTTTAGGAATTTTCTGTGTTTTGGATTCCGACACATCCCTGTGCTGCTTCCTTGAACTGTGGTGCACCCAGGCACCCTGTGACAGGATGGACACAAGTGCTGACAACGTCAAGACACAGCACCCTTCACCTTCACTACACTTTTGCTGTCACTTACCTGGGCAGCGATCTCAAGGCAACGCAGAATGCAGCCAGAGAGTGTGTTGGCAGGGGCAGGCAGCTTTTATCTGTCCCTTGCTGAATTCTGTCATACAAAACTATGCCTGGAAGAGTCTCTCAACTTCTCCTATGGAAACTGGCTGAGAAAGCTGGGGTTGTTCAGGCTGGAGAAGGGAGGGCTCCCGGGAGAACTTATAGCACCTTCCAGTATCTAGAGGGGGTTAGAAGAAAGTTGGAGTGGGACGGTTGACAAGGGCTTGTAGTGATAGAACAAGGGGGAACGGCTTCACACTGAAAGAGAGCAGAATTAGATTAGATATTAGAAAGAAATCCTTTGCTGTGAGGGGTGTGGAACAGAGGTTGCTCAGAGAAACCATGGATGCCCCATCCTTGAAAGAGTTTAAGCCCAGCTTGGATGGAGCTCGGAGCAACCTGGTCTAGTGGAATTAATATACTGAATTTTGAGGTAGTCTCCTGTTAGGTTGTTTTCCAATCAAGACACAGTCATTTATGCACAATATATAATTTTCATGCCATAATGAGGCTCTTTGGTAAGTTCATGGAAAGGGCTCCACTGAGCCTTTTGAAACACTAAATAAACCTAGTAAGATCCAACATAAAATCCTTATAATTATGACAAAAATCATGTGAAGTTCAGGTTTGTGAAAGCTGTTGAGAAAATCAAGGAAAAAAATCAATGCTGAGATCTTGCTATTATGCATTTTACTGGTAATTGGGTCATTAGAAGTAGTAGCAGAAGAACTAAGAATTGCACATGATTATTCTGCACAGACAGCAATATCCAACACTGGAAGTAACATCTTCACCTTGAACTTAGTGAAGACTGTTGAAAGGCTCAAGTATTTTGTTGGAGGAGTGCAAAGTTAAAAATCAAGGTAAGAAGGTAAATTTTCAAAGGATCGAGAAAATTGTACAATTAAAATTGAGTTTATTACATCAATCTTTGCACTTCTGAATTCAAATCAACTTTCTGCACATATTCCTCAAATTCATCCTACAATGTATAAATTTTTAAAGATATTTCCAGCTTCAACTCCAAAGAAAATTTGTGGAAGCTTAGGAAAGGAAATAAACACAGATAAAGAAAATGATACCAAATATTAAAACCTTTTAATTGACATTATTCCACTTCTAAAAATCATTAACTTATGAGGACTTCAGTATCTCAGATTTCACAATCAATATCACAAACTATCTTGAGAAAAAAGATAATGTTCTCTATTTATTAAATATATACTGCAGAGGACATGGAAAGAATGATTTCTGGAAGATGCTTCTCTTTGGCCTGGAATCTTTTCCCAAGCCATCCATAGAAAAGGTCATTTAAATCCTTGCTACAGAACACTTTTAAAGTAATATGAAAATAATTAAGACCTTCCCATCGTTGTGATTTGTTCCATGCAGTTCCTCCCTGAACAATTGTACAGTCAACTTCGATAGTTTTCCTTAAATAAAGAAATTCACCACTGGCCAGAAAGGCCACAAAGTCTACATTTCTCTCTCTGCATCAGCTGCAAAGCCTGGAGTAGGCTGTACAATATGAATTTTTACAGCAGTAAACTGAGACCTAGAGCACATTAATTTTCCAATAATCCCTGCAGAGCATGTGTGCATATCTCTGTTTCCCAAAGGGCCACTAATCTGAGGAGCAGATAAGCATCTTGCCCAAGGCCAAGAAGAAAACCAGTGGCAGAAACGGTGAAAGCACCTGGAGAATTTTGTTTCACAGACCCTTATTTTAACACCCAGACCACCCTCCACCTTCTTACTTCAACACTGGTGAAAGAACTGCTCAGATTTAATTAGAGATAGGGTAAGACTATAAGAGCATGACCACGTTAAGAACCTCTATTTTCTTTGTTATACTGCATTTTCAGGGGCATGCTACTCCTCTAGTGGTTTACATTTTAAAGAGGTACTGGTATAAAATTAAACCTTTCAAGTTGGTTGAAACATTGCTGTTCCCTGGGTGTTAACAAAGAACATTTCCTTGTTAAAAAAAAACTACATACATTGTAGCATAGCTGCATGAAAACAGAAAAATCTGGCTCCCACACTGATTGACTAAGCATCTTGTTAATCATTGCAGTGTGTATCATTAATTCATTATTCAGCTGTGATATGTTTTCCCTGTGAGAGCTTAAAATATATAGTGAATGAATACTTATTGACTACAAAGTACTTTGAGATTATAATATTTTATCATGGTAAAGAAAGCTCTAAACCAACATGATTTGACACATAAGATGTGGCAAAAAGTTGAGGCACAGCAGCCACCATTATAAATATTTATAGACATACCTAAAGTCTTATATAAAGTTCATCCTGTTAAAGGACATGTTTTATGTTGTACAATTCCTCTTAGAATATCAATCTAATAAGTACCAAATGAGGCTGAAGACAATGCTGTTATAAAAAATGGAGAAAAATGATTAAAATGTGATAATTATACTGACAGTTTATATGCTCAATCTAATCAACCAAGCTTCCAATTTGTCATAATGTACACTCACTCATACATTATTGCTTAATTATAGCAACACTTCTATTTCGAAAGGCTGTCAATCATGCAAATGCCTATCATTTGTCTCTATTTGCATTTAAGAGATATATTTTTAGTTCAGATCCAAAGCCCTCTGTGAACCTGAATTAACCTCAGCTCTTTCTTTGGTTTGCAATGCTCATTCCTGTTTATTCCCTGTTTGCTGCCTGTGGTAGTTTGTGTTGTGTGATTTCCTGCTTTACAGCTCATCTGCTACCAAAGGGATTTTTTAATCTCATCTCTGTTCCTGAATCATGGTCTCGGTGATGTATGTGTTCCTAGGAGCTGCAGACCTGAGCCTGAACTGTTCAGGTTTGATGTGAATAAAATTATCAGACAATATTTTCTTCTGTTCTGGATTTGTCTTATTAGTCCTGCAGGCATTGGAAGAGGGAAGAGAAACTTTTCTTGCTTCCATGGGTAGCCCTGCCAAAATCAGTAGCGTTGGTTCTGGGCTGTAAGATGCGAAAAAGTGTGAAAAGACATCCTTTATAAACACATCCCAACATTCACGTTCTGATACACATTACACTCTGCATTGCTCTTACCCCGTTTCTTTTGGCTATTTTAATAATGTGTCTTTGAGAACCTCTGCTTCTGTTCCCCCATTTCTCCAGCTTTGTTCTAGAACACAAGAAGAAAAATTTGGCATTTTATGAGCGCATGGAGCAACACAGCAAGACAAATGCTGAACAGGACCCATCAGCAGTGGTAACAAAGAGAAAACTTAAGGAAGTTGGCAGGAATAGTTCAAATACTTTCGGAGCCCTACGGCAGCAGGAGAAGCTGTGCAGTGCCACCAGTGGGCAGTCTTTTGGTAGTAAACAAGAGGAGGTGCTCTAACATAAAATATACAGCTCCAGAACTGAGAATTAAACCCCATCTTTTCCAACCTTACTGATTCTGTGGTTCTGTGAAATGACACCCCAGCAGAAATCACTCCCCTGCATGCTATATTATTTAGCTTAACTTTCTTTTGCTCTTATACATTCTATCACACTGTATTCTCTTTGAAAATCTAATAATTTCTTACACAGATATTTCGTATGCAGTACATGTATACATTCTACTTGAGCTTTAGAGGGTAAAAAAATAAACAAATAAAAGAGCAATTCAAACTACCAGTTTGGGTGGCAAAGGAATTGAAAAGAAAAGACAAAAACATGGCATCACGCTATGAAAAATGTCAAGTTATTCTTTGAATGCTGGCTCAGGAAAATCTCAATACATTTCTGGTAAATGAGGCATGAAGCATATTCTTAAAAATAAGGTGTCCAGGAGATAGTGCTACCCAATATTTTATCCTAATGGCAATATAGAGTACTTAAAAAAGCTTAAACTTTAAATCAAACACTTTGGGGAGGACATGGACAATCTATTAGTTTTTCAAATATAACTTAGTATCAATAAGATGAGACAGTAAACCATTTCTGGGAACTTACTTGGTTAAAATCTGTTATAAAATTGGAGTGTGGCTTATTCCTTAATTAGTATGTAGGCAATGTGAACAATCTTCCCATATCATCTCTACTTCTCCAGAACTTCTTATTTCTTGACTGGAGTCATTAATGTCTTGTTGGGTTAAGATAACCTGTAATGCTCTCATGAGGCATGCACTACCTTTGATTCAGTACAATAATTTGGTGACAAAACTATAGTATTTGTCATGCTTTCAGAGAGTAGAGTGAAAAAATAAAACACTCCCCCAACAAGCAAACAAGCAAACAAGAAAAGCACAACCCATAGCATGCCTTTGAAAGACAGAATATTTTACTATTTCTAAATAAGCATTGTGTCAGAACCCCATTTTGTTCATACTAGTATTTATTCTGAAGAAATGTATCTTCCTCCCTACTTTAAAAGATATCTACAACATGTTCCTCCTGGGACAAGCTGTTGCTCAAGTTTTCATCCATCTCAAGCAAAACCAAATACAAGATGCTTTTTTATAGAGATGACAAAATATATGTATCTCACACATACACCTAGTCAGAGGACAGTAGTACTAACACTTTTCATTCTTTAAATCCTCCACTGAAAGTAGGATGATACAAGTCCCTTCATCTCTTGTGAAACAGCTTCAAAATTTTGCTCAGATAATAGCAAATTACTATTACAAATTCACTTGTTATGGCATCAGGAAGTTCTCATGACAGGCTGCCTATCTTACTTTTGGACAGACAAAACTGTATCCATTTGAAAAATAAATATTAGGTCTTGTGATTTTTACAAGATTTCTGTGCAAGTTGTGAGGCGGCAACAGTGCCAAGTCTTTCCTACGCTGGAAAATCAGTGTGCAGATACAGTTGTAAAGGTAAAATGGAGTTTCTGCAAAGATTGCCTCTGGAGAAGTCTTGTGTCATTTTTCTGGTCAGTGTCCTTTACTTCCACTTGACAGAGCAAGCAGTTTTAGGAAGGACTCAAAATCTGGCAATTTTGCACTCAATTTCACACTGACAGCTACAGTGTACCAACTGTTGAGGCTACTTGAGTGTCAAGCACTTCTCCTGATTCTCATGGTTGTTCTGTAAGATAGGAGAGAGGTCACTTCTGTTTGGCTTTATCATGTGTTAAAATGCAAGCAAACAACAATTCTTTCAGAAAAAGGGCCAGAGCCTAAAACTGACATGTAGGCTGAGCCAATATTTTTTTATAATTAATAATTCCATTTGAAATTACCTTGTTAAAGTGTAGGACTGCCATTCCGTCACACACATAGTTTCTCTTTTGCTCATCCTTTGCAGCCTTTCCTGAGGATTTTTATTTTGTCTAACATATGAATATATAAAGGTGTGTAAAGTGGAAGGCTGCTACTGTCCAAGCCCTCTGAACAAGGGCCTGCAGCCAGCTGGCTACTGGTAGCAGGATACAGACACACTCTTTGCCTGCCTGCCATAGCCATGTGCCAGGACCGTGCTCACCTCCTCCCCAAACCAGGAAAAGCACATTTTTTCCAAACCTTGCATATCAAATGAAGGAAAGATTGCAACTGAATTTAAGATCTTCTTACCTGTAGAAAAATAATTTGTTCTGAGGGATGCAGGTTCAGTGTCCTGACAGAAGCCATTTCTGGGCTGACAGCAAACAGCTCCAACACACACCTCACAGCTTTGGTAGGATGTCAAGTACCTGAGACCTCTCTGTGCTATGCTTCTGTCCCAGCAACATCTTCCAGCAGTGACTTCAGAAAACCTTCCTCCTAGGCTGGAAACAGCCAAAGCCCCTTTATGATATGGACAAAAACTTCACAGGGGCTCCTTACTCTGGTTTTTCATCAAACCATCTTAACACCTCCAGTCTTCTCATGAAGTAGCTCCTTGGTTCCTTGTCCAGTCCTATTTCTGAGCAGAGTTGAAGCAAGAGCTTTTCCAACCTTTCTTTTTTATTTATTTATTTACTTATTTATTTGTTTTACCAGAGGTATTCATAAAATAGGCTCTCCTTGCTGATAAATAAAATATTCTACTTAGATCACTGAACAGACTTCCTGCCATCCTAGGCAGAGCTAAACTCTACATTTTCCTCTACACAGTCTTTGGGAAAAAAGCTAACACGCTTCACTTCAAAACTAATGGAACAGTGCTAGGGCCAAATCTTTCTCTTAAAAGGCCAATATAATCTATTTCATAGGGCTATGACAAATTACTGAAATAAGATATATTACTAATGTTTAACACAGAAACTGGCCCAGGACCTAACTCAAGGGAGTGTCATTTGCCCATGACATTCATTAGAACGACTTTACCTCCCAAAGAACAATCAGAAGTAAATTTACCTTATACATCCTTTGAATATATGGCTTCCAGCAAAATCTTTGAAGCAGCATAATATAAAGCTTATGCAAACTGGACACAATAGGAAGCAAGCAAGAGATTCTTTTTACTTATAGCCATGTAATAGGTGTAGTTATTCAGCATGTGATTTGAATATCAGAAGAGAAAAGCCATCGCAAAGAAGTAAAATGCACATAATGTTTGAATTAGAGAAAGAATAAAATATAAAATTCCTTTTCTTTTGGAATTTTCTCCAAACAAGAACTCCACTCTGCTGAAGAGTAGCCACCACGGTAATACCCAGCAAAGACCAAATGGAAAATTATCAGTGGAGAACAAAAGGAAGAGGTTCTAAGAACACACATGCGACCTTGACTCTGCCCGTGGCTTGTGGCATGCAGCTGCTACATGTGATTGTTGTTGAGAGAGGAAACAGAGTTGTGCACTGTCCTGGGGGAATATGTGTGCTGTTTGTACGTGGTGCTGAAAGGCAAGAGGGTGAAGCACAGCTAGTAGAGTGCTGGGGAGGATATAAGATGATTGAAGATGTGTGTCCTCATGTGTGTAATAGCCTCGGTGGGTTGAAGGGCTGGGTGGGGGGAGGGAAAGAATTAAGGAATAGGAACACATTCCTAATAGTATCTTTATTTTCTCCTCAGCAATCAACAGCTCTTGACTTCATATCAATTTATCTGTCTGCCCTGTCACTCTTTTGGTTGATGGTCATTTCTTGGAAACTTCTGTGTGAGTTGCTACTAATGAATAACAATGAGTTGAAAACACTGATGCTTAGTACTTACTTTTCTTTCTCTTAAGAAAAAGTGGTTTTTTGCAATTGTTACCAGGCTGACATATCTCAATAACTGCTGTTTCCTAGTCACCCCTTTAGATTTTTTCTGTGACTGTGGTCTCCTTTGGGAATGGCCACATGAATTATTTTGAAGACCAGGTGTGAAATTTGGTTGGACCAGTGTCATTTGTGTTCTTTCCATGCCATTAGAGCAACTTCCATGTAACCAGCAGCTTTTCCAGGAGACTGGCTTTTTAAGTCAGTGAAATTATGGAGGACACAGGTACGACTTCCATGGCTGAGAAGAAGAAACGAAGAAGAGAGGAATGTTTCAACTAGTAGAGAAGATAAGATTTGGCCAAAGGACTTTGAGATAATGGCAAAGTAGAATAAAACTTACCAATAAATGGTTGAAAAATCTACTGCAATTACTGCCCTGTGAATCCAAAAGTATTTCACTTAATACTAATGATCTTGATACTGGTACTGAACCATAACTAATGTTACAAATTTGCAAAAATTAAAAGAACATTGCCTAAAATATCAATGTGTCCTAACACCAAGGTCATTCTGAAATCATATGGCTCTTGTCTAGTTACCCAGATAACCCAGGAAGGATCTCTTCCTAGCAAACTTCACCAGCTAACCACAGATTTATTTAATTTATGAAGAAGATTGTTGACCAATACTCTAATGAAGCATTTTCCCCATAATTACATTAGCCCTAGCTGTGCTCATAGATACCTGGTGCTGAGTGTCTTCTCTGGCAAATGTCCTCTCTCTCATTATTCCCTCCAGAAAAGATTCACCCTTCTCCCAGCTTGTCAGCAGCTGTGCTGTAGCACACTTAGGGAGCCAAGCAGACAGGCTTCCCTGAATGCTCTGCTTGGCTCCAATTCTGTAGTCAGGGAGTGCCTGGAGGTGCAGCCTCCTATCTCTTCCACAAAGGCTGACACTGCCATACTTGAGGATGCTGAGGGGTCAGGGATAAGGCCAGATCCTCTTAAATACAGAGGCGTTCAGCTATTCAACAAGGGTGCCCAAATGCAAAAATAAGCTACCTGACAAACTAAAAGTAGCATTGCCAGAGGACATTGCAGAATGCAGGCTGGGATTCTGTGAGGGTGCAGTCTGAGTACCACATGCAGCAAGACACTTTGCTGACAGTTTCACAATAGAAACTCAAGAAAAATTTACTTGTCAGTAGTTTTTGTTTATCTATAACCACCTGTTTCTAGGTTTAACATCACTGTAAAATTAGGGTACCAAATAAAATGTCCTGGGCATTGTACCAGAGGTACCAACAAGATGCACTTATATGAAAGAAGATATAAAGAACGGCTGTACCAGTAGGCAGAAAGAGGCTTCCATTTGCTCCACTCAATTATCTAGCCTCAGATCCACTATATTTCTATACTTGAGAACTGTATAAAGCACATTTTGGGATAATTTAAGGCTGCTCCAAGATGTACATTAGCAGACACACAGTATCATGCACAGCCCAGAAAAGCCACTGGCACATAAAAGGAATGGAAGATAGGCAGAAAAGTAGACCTGCTCAGAAAACACTGTGAACAGAGTTAAATCCAGATAGGCTCAAGACTGTGTTTTCAGACTTGGGCTGAAAGCTGCTGGTTCCAGCCTGCAGGTAAAAGTGGCCAAGTTTTCACCTTCACATTTAGTCCCAGCTCTTCCCCCAGAAGATCATTCTCTGAGCTGAAAGAAATAGGAGGCAGAAGCGGTGCAGTGGTGCATGCCTGCTCAGCTTATTAAAACAGGAGAAGAAGGCAATATTTCAGCCCCCAGAAATAAAAAAAAAAAAAAGAAGATAGACAAGTAAGAGAGGCTAATCCATCTGATGAAATTAGCAGGCAGAGTATGTAGCTGTTTGAAATGATGAACGAGGCTGAAATAGCTACACAGGCTAACATCCAGTGGGATAATTACTCCAAGCTCTCAGGCTAAAATCTGTCTTGGAGGAACTGGGAGGCTTTGATGACTCAATTTCAATGGGCATGCTTATGAAATACATAGTAAAAGCTATTAAAATTGAAATTGTTCTTGGGCGGTATTCTGAGACTGGGCTACTGACCCTATCAGGCTGCTTTTAATAAGGTACATGCTATTTTTGCTCTTAGAAGTGGCAGATACGTTGGCTGCCCCGTACTTAGTCTTAACCATTTAATACCCTACATCTTGTTTGGAAAAATTACTGTTTCTGGAGTGCAAAAGGACTCCTTTCCAAATTATGCAAACAGCCTTTAAACAAAACTGTGCAGAAGTCTGTGTTATCCCTCCCGTTTCAGAACCATTCACACTGGAAATGTTTTGTTACTCCTGCCGAGGGACAAAGCCTTTTACCATCGACAGCAGCTGTCAAAAAGCATTTCATTTCTGCAGAACATTGAGGCGTTGCAATACATTTTACAGCATTCTGGGAGTCTGAAATTAAGAGAGGGAACCAACATTCAGCAGAACCTCCTTCCCAACTGGTTTTACTTATGCTGTAGAATACTATTGCAAACCCCCATTTTGCAATGAGCATGAGAACAGGGCTAGGGTTGCTCACGATGGCTGCTCTTAGTTTGGACACAAAATCAACATCTTGCTTGAAGTGTCAAGGGGCTGGTTGGGTGAACTATCAGAGTTTTTTTGAAGGTCTCAGCTCCTAACATCCCTAAATGAATCCATTCACAGGTGCCAGTGAAAAGGGTATTGACTATTGATACCTGAACAAAGGTTAAAATACAGCCACTGTACTTAGGAGCTTCTGAAAACTTGTTTCATAATTTATTCAGTGTGACTAATGCAATGAGGACATTTCCCTTTCAGCTCCGGGGGTAAAATGAAAACTGCCATGAAAAACAGCTACAGTTGGAATTTTGCTAGAACCCACCCCTCCTCTGAAGGGAAATTCGATCTGATTTACTTCCCACAAAGCCACCAGGACAACCCTTAGAGTGTTTTGTTAATAGATATCTTTATACCAGGTTATCACAACTCAGATTTCACTGATAGCTGGCTCATGACAAAGGGATGGGGTGTACTTTCAGAAGTATTTCACCTTAGAAATACCTACACTGAACAACCACACTTTGCACAGTCTCAAGTGCTTAAAATAAGTGGGACTTCAAATGAAAGGGAAGTGGTGTTGCATCGCCCTGTGGAATTGATTTCAGCTAGATCATTAGCAATCATCTTAACATATAAGAAATGCATCAAAATTACACCATCATGGTACTTTCTAGGTTATGTCTGTGCCACGTGTTCCCACAGATAAAGCAGATGTTTGGAAAGGAGAGAGATTTAAAGGAGATGAAATAGAGGGAGAATCAGAAAACATCAAGCTGAAACTGTCTTTTTATTAGCAACATATATTAACAGTGAGGTGCACTGATGCATGCATAGAACAAAAAGAGGGATGGTTGAGAAAGAAGATGACTATTCATATTCTGCTCTAATATTTTTTCACAGTACATAGAACTTCAAAGGCTGAGGGATGTCCGCTTACACCTTACCTGCTCAGTACCTGCAGGTTCAGATCAAGTGAAGTTCTTTATCATATGTAGTTCTTCATTTTTCCCCTCTCCAAATCACCTTACACACCTTTATCAGCTCCTTTAAATATTTGATCTTTCTTTAGAATATCCAAACCCCAAATTCCTCATGATCTGTGATTTGGAGCACTAACTAATAAGGGTGGATAAGTGAACAAAATCACATGGAGTGGGGAAAGTGGAGCTTTTGCCCTCAGAGAAACACCAGACACTGAAACTTATTTGTCTACAGCACAGCTGGCAGGGTTTCTCCTGATTTACATAGGTGCAAAGTAGATGAACCTGAAGCCTTTCTCCTGGACTTCAGTTTATTTCATTTCATTTCATTTCATTTCATTTCATTTCATTTCATTTCATACAAACCCAGTATATTACAGCTATTTTATTATATCTCATAATTACTCCCTAGAACAGTAGAAGAAGGACTGGTCTTTTTAGAGTGGGATATTTGAAGTGATTCATCAGCGCTGCCTCTTTAAGTAATCAGAAACAGTTTTTCTGCTTATAGAAGAACTTTCAGATGCAGACATCCTGCAACAATTCAAAAGTAGGAGAAAAAGCTATTAGACTCCCCGAAAATACAGTGAAACTCCATTTTCTGGACTTTGAAAGCTTTCATTACTGGCTCTGGATAGCATGAAATGTATTTGCCTACTTCTCATTTGCCAACAATGTTCAACAGGAAATCTAAGCACCCCAGTATGAAGTTTAAAACCCAGGGCTCCTTTCAGCTCATGCAGGTAAGACAGGTTAAGGGTTGAGCAATGTGTCTGAAGTGTAGGCACAGCACAGCTCTGTGTGCCAGCTCATTGCCCCCACTGCTACTTTTAAATTGTTTTTACTCCATTTCCTTAACTGGCACTGCAGTGGTTGCATTTAACAAAAGGGCTGCTACATTGGGGAAAATAAGCTTAAAAACAAGCATTTACTGTTCAGTGGATGAGTGTGAAGCCAAAATGCCAGAACAAAGCTGAGGTACCAAGAGCTTTTTAAGCCTCATTGAAAGTCCTCCTGAGGTTTGAAAATGCATTTTAAAAGAATTAAATCTAACAACACATTTTAAAATAATCAAAGAAAATTGTATTGGAAATAGCCATCCCAAACACACAATAAATTGTCTAGCCACATTTTTAAATTAACCACACAGTGTGATATATAAAAATCAGCAATAACATTTTACAATTCTAATAATAACATGCAGTCTGCAGGCGTGTGATTCAGTACACATTCCTTGGGAATGTATTTGGCCTTTGGCCCTGTGTCTCACAGGGCTCCTGAGGAGAGAGCAGCATGCCTATAAATTTACGACTGGATTACCTGTCATGTGTTATTCCTTACCTAATTGTTTCTGTAACCTATCGTTATCCTTATTATTGTTCTTTCCCATTATCCACTTAGGACTGTTTAATGTATGTGTTGTAGGGGAAACAATGGAATTCCGGTCACTACTGCATTTTTCATGATCAGTCTATTTTTACCCCAAAACACAAACAATATGGCTATAAATATTCCCTGTCCTCCACATATTAAATTCTGATTCACATTTAAACATTGATTTCAAAAATATTCTTTTCCTTCTATGGTTGATACAGAAAAAAAATGCTGTAAATTAGAGCTGGATTCTGGGGAGAAAAACATTTACCCTCTGCTCAGGACCTCACAGGGCTGGATACTTGGAAATGGTTGGATGGGCTGGAGGAATGGAGTAGATGCACACAGAGCTGCTGGGAGGCAGAGACTGGGGAGCAAGGGCTCAGGCAAAAGCAGCAGCAGCAGCAGCCTGGAGTGCAGGACGAGGGGAGGCAGGGACGGAGACGGACACACGAGGAGAGCACCCACCCCTGTGCTTGGGGGCGACAAACCCTGCTTCTCCCAGATGGCTCCTTTGGCTGGCCCCAAGCACCTGTGCCATACTGCCGGACTCTCTTGGCTCTGGATCTGCTTTTGCCCTTCATCTAGCTCACAGAATGCCCTTTACCCTCTCAGACAGCTTGGTATGATGGATCTTGATGACATTTAGCCAGAATTTTCTTAAACTTTATGTTTAATTTAAAATCATCCATGACTGCATTCAGATGACTACTTCCCTGGTCACAGATATAAATCTGCTATCAATAGGAGTAGAAAAGGCAACTGTAAGTAAATTTCTTTGACTGTTAAGATTTATTCCTGGTATTTCCCACTAAATCTGTGGGAGTACAATGAGAAAATCTTTCAAACTGGTAGAAAACATAGCATTAGGTTATGCAATATTTTGCACAGCTGTAGTAGTTTACAATTAAACACGTTACAAATTTGACAGAGCCTCTCTCTGCACTTTACAATTTTTAAATATAAAGTCCATTTTCCATTGCATGAGGTGGAGAGGCACTATGCCATTGTGTATGTGGTGAAATAAGCATATAGCAAAGGTAACCAACTTGGTCAAGGACATAAAAATACACAGGCTACAGCCACTTGTTCCTAGAGGCTGTTTAGCAGACTCAAGGCAGACAGCAAGTAAAAGAAACACAACTGAAAACAGGTTATTTCTGGTTTAAAAATCGTTATTTTGGGGTTTGGCAACTATGTCTACTTAAAAACATTGAGTCAGAGTTCCTTGGTAGAAGGTACTCTATAGACACCTATAAAAGGCTTCTTCAACATGATTTGGAAAACCCTGATACTTTAGTCATGACATTTCATGAGATAAACCAGCCTTTTTCAACACAGGAAGTCATGTGGAGCATATTTTGAAAATAAATATTTTCTTTACTTAATTTAGGCTGCATGTCATAGTTTAGAATTTTGGTACTTTTTTTTAATAGAAAAACATATTAAACAATTTTATGTTTTGCCTTCAAAGGACAGTAATGGAAAATCATATCATACAGCAGCTTCTGCCCACGCTCACTAGCTAAAACCATAATAGCATATGTTAATGTATACTATCTAATGGACTTTTAATTCCCTTATAATTTAGGGAGTTGTAAATAGAAAGGAAAAATGTGGAGGAAGAATAAGAGGATATCAGTATGCAGCAAGAATACATTTATAATTTTTGAAGTCTTAATTTGTAGGAACAGGTAGATTTACATTACTGTCAGAATAGCATTACCATTACCTCTTTTAGAGAAATGTTCACTACTCAAGTATAGAGTTTAAAACTCTGTCAAAGAGAATTTTCTCTTTCAAAGACTGCTTTCCTAAAAAAACCAAAAAAACAAATCAGAGAAAACAGACCCTGCTTACCCTCCTTCCTGACAAATTCCTCCAGGCTGATAGGATGGCCAGTTTGGAGAGCAGATTAGGTTCATATGAAAGTGGGCAAATTGGAATGATTTGGTCACTGAGGCACAAGAAATGTCTCCTCTCTCCCCAGTTTTATAGCACAGTTACTCCACTGAGCTGAGTCTGGGAAGAAAGTTAAGCAATCAAGAAATTTACAGTAAGCTCTGTTTTACTGTATGCTTTGGAAAGTAGGCTTGTATGATATAATAGATATTCTGTCCAAAAAAATCCATTTTACTAAATTGCTACCAGGTTCACTTTTTAAATTGGTAAAGATATAACTCTTATTTAAAATCATGTTTTAAAATGACACGATATAACTTTTGCATTTAAACATCCATCAGAGTTTTAACCTGCAATGGCTCTGGACATTCCTAAGTGAGGTGCAACTTCTGTTTGTCCCATTAGAAAGCTAGAAGTACAGTCTTTCCAGAGGTATAAATCACACGTTTTTCATTCTCAAGTATCACAAATACCAGATCTTAAACCTGTCACTGGTGTTGGGAAGTATATTGGGAATAATTGAGCTCAAGCCAGTGCAACTTTAGAGAGGAAATTCTACTTTTTACTGAAAGAAGATAATTCATTCTAGCCTCTTGTTTCTTTGAAACATGGCAGCTCAGGGCTTTGGCATGTTAAAGAAAGCATATGTTAAAGTAATGTTTGATTACAAGCACTGACCCCAGCCTATGGAGGCATTTAATCTTCTAGTTGTACTTAAAGATGTGCCTTGAGATGGACATCTCATGCTTGAAGTTAAGGAATTCCATCTCAATGGAAAATTCCTTTTTAGAAATTAGCTAAAGTTACGTAAAGGATAAAGGCCACATATGCAACATAAACCAAATTCTATTTTTAAATCCATTACCATCTCCAGTAGAGGAAGGACAGAAAACAAAGGGGATCCTCCATCCTTTGAATACTTGTACATACCGTTGGTATTGCCCCAATATGGACAACACAGGCTGAATATTTCTGCAGCATCTCGCAAGAAGCTGACGGATGCCTCAGAAAAGGAAATGACCCCACTGATCTAGAGATGTAGCTGTCTACAAAGGTGAGTACATGAAAACACATAGAAAACATCTATTTCCCCAGTGCAAGCAGTAGTTTTTTCCTACAGATAAAACAGTAAGGATCCTAACCTGATCATCATAATGGATACATGTCACCAGAAATATTAATCTCCTCTTATAATAGCATTTGAACACATCTCTGATTTCCTCAAATTCTTTGTTGGGTTAAGGCTCAAACAAGTACTATATGCAACAGAATTAATTCTGGTTTATGTATATTTGTGTGTATGTGAGTCACTCTGTTTAGGTCAAGTAAAATAAATGCAAAGATAAGCATGTTAGCAGCAAAGTGACCCTTTAGAAGTCCTAAAAAATTACTCTTGCAGTCCATAGTCCAACATTTAATAATGCTGAACTTGATAAGGGATCTCAGAACCTGAAAAAGGAGATCTGAAAGGCACCTTTATAGAAAACAATTGATTTGCTTCATTTCATTGAAATGGCTAATGCTTTGATGGTTCATATTTACAATAGCTTGTCCTGTTCTTCAATGGAGTTGATATGTTGGAGTCTTTAACACCATAAACTTGATCAAAACTTCCTGGGTAATAAACAGAGCGGATTTAAGATGTGAGTTCCCCCCCCCTACCCCCACCCCCATCATAGTACTGCAGCCCATCTGTGTGCCAATTTGTAACTAAAGACATCAAGAAATGTGTTCTTCATGCTCAGATGCCCTTGGTAGTTGAAAATAGTTCTGAGAGCTCAATATGCAAACGGGGTTCAGAGTCTGAAAGACTTCAGAGTGAAAGATTTGACCTTCTGTAGTAAAAGGCTGCACCTGGCTAAATCTATTACTGAAAGCAGAGATTTTACACACCTCAAAATGAAATCTGGATTTTAAATTTTACCTGCCTTCAAAAAAACCCCAAACCTGAAACAAAACCAACCTCCAACTTTCTCCCTATCTTTCAGCTAAGCATAACTGTCTTTCCACCATCCCAGAATTTACATCAACAGGGAAAGTTTCCATGATTATACATAGCCATATTTGAGGGTGAGGGATGGGGGGTGGTTGAAGGTTTTGGCAGCAGAAACTGGAAACTTTGACTTCTGGCTGTCACACGTGAGAAGTATCACTCCTGCACATTGTCAACTCTGTGTTATGATCACTGTGACCCAGTGATAGGACATTTTGGCGGGACTTCTAGGAAGTTCATCTCATCTGTCTCTCCTCATCCTGTCTGCTCAGTTAATTATTTATTTGTCAAAAAGAATAAACAATAGGATAAAATAATACATGATCCCTTGTCTTGCTATGCTGCAGTAATAGTGTGGCGACTGGATTTGAGAACCAGGCAACTAGACTAAGAGCGAGGTTACTTATCACACACTTTTATGCGGGCACATATCACTGATCATGTTTTTTGTTATGCTAAATTACAAATAACTTTGAAATTTTAAGTGTGTATTAGCAACCTTATTTATGTCTGACTCCTGAAGCTTCCTCCTTGCTTTCCATTCCAAGGGTATTTCAGAGACTTAGCAACTACAGACCATTAACACTAGAGAAATATAGTTGTAGTATTTTCTGCTCTCACATTTCACTTTGCCACTTGTTTGCTTGCAAACCACTGGAGGGACATCTCAGAGCCTATTTTTAAGTATGGAGATATGCAGATAGATGTACAGTGTGATTTTCATACAGGCTCAGTGTCTGACTCCCATAAAACCAGTAACTTTATAAAGCTGGCTCAGAATCAGAGCCTCCATCACAGACACTTCCACAACTACATTTGTTTGCGTGACTACAGACTTATTAAAGTCTTTGAGCAAAACTTGGACACATTCAATATATTGCCATTAATACCTATAAACAAATATTTACCTTTATTCTTATCTACCATTGTTACATTAAACAAACAAACAGAAAGGGAAAGAAAAAAGGGGGGAAAGAACAAATAAAATTGAAAGCAACTGAAAAAGCTCTGTCAACAACAGAGAGAACTTCTTGCATTAAGTTCTGCCTGATGTACTGCTGGGCAGCAACTATATAGACTAGTGTTCCTAAATATTAATCATCTTTTCCCTATTTGTATAGATGTCCTTTGACACTCTAATTCCATGAATTCTTTCAGCAATATGATTGACTGGAACAATGTATAGCTTATTATATTATTCTTTTTCTTAAAGCAAGTTATCTGCATTGTTGGAGATGAAAACAGGTTTGTTTTCTAGCAGAAGTAAGTCTATGTGTCTTGTCTTCAAAAAGATCATATTCTCTATCTGTTACGTAGCTCAGTACATGCATTGATTTTTAGTAGAGATTTACATAGAAAAATAAAATCTAACTAATATGAAAAGCATGCATAAATACCAGAAAAAAATTATAACAATGAAACAACCTGCAAATTACAGAAATATCTAATCCAGGTGAGTGGAAAAAAAGGGTTAAAAAAATTGCAAGAATTCAAGAAGCACAGATGACTTTGGAAACACAGATCAAAAACAAAGAGACTGGAAGTATAATTAACTCCATTACTGCTCAGTCAAATGAAAACAGCTGTGACACCCTGTCTTATTTATGACAGCAGCAAATAGCTCTATTCCCTTGCTGGTTATTGCTGTAGGACAGCAGTGGTTCTACAGCAGGTGAAATAGAAACAAGCTGCTAATATTTATGTCACTAGATCAGGTTATGGATACAAGATTTATGCAAAAGTTCTATAAAATATCCAAGTAGCTTTTATATCTTCTGCAGCAATTCTTTTCCAATAGCAAGCTAAATATCTCTTTATTAAATATGATCCTACTCTAAGTCGTACTGAGGCAAAAAGGCAGCTCCCCCACTGCTGAAGATGAGAATGTGTTTTCACTGCAAATCCAGTTTTGTTCACTATAAAACACAAATAAAAAGCTTTTTAGCTCTAAAAACCACTCACTTATTTGCAAATCCAAGCTAGACTTTTTCAATGTGGAGTGGGATATGTGGTACCTTGGTAAGAGAACTGTTTGCTGTACTTCAAAAAGCCTGTGCTTTTTAAAGTATGGAAAACAAAGAAGAAAAACAGCTTTCAGATTAAATCCCTTACTTTGCTAGAAAATACCATTACCTCCTTTGATATTAAAAAAAAAAAAGTTAGTGGGCAGATTTTTTAAAGCAGTTTTTTACCCCACTGCTTTAAACACTGTGCTTACCACACTTAATTGGTCTTCTTACTCAGACTAACTGCCCATTAAAAAATGACTGAAAATAAGATTGTCAATAACAGGACAGAAAATAAAGCAAGTAGGATGTTGCATACTTCACTGCTAACCCTTCTACCCTCTCCCTGGCTCCTCACCCTCCTTCCTCCCATTCCCTTCCAGTTTTGATGTTGCCTGTACTCCCCAGCTCCACGGTGCCTTGACACTTGCTCACCATCGCAGCCCCTACCTGCACCCCCACGGATTCAAACCCCTTTATTTCTCCACCCCTCTTCCATTATGCACCAGGAATTTGTTCTCTAAGCACTTCAGTTTGGTCCCATGGGGCCAGATTGCCTCTCAACAGCCCCAGACTTCCAAGGGCTTTGGGCAACCCCGGCATCCCTGCCAGAAGAAGTTGTCTCCTCTACTTACCTGATTGATCCCCCACCACGGACCCAAGTGGCAAACTAGGTCCTGATCCCTCTCCTAATGCAATAGCATATGCCCAAATGCTCCTTGCCGCCCCTCCCAACATCACACTTTCCCCCCTCTTTCTGGTTGTTTGGCATAAGGAGAATCATCAGGAACCAGCCTCTGGGGTTTGGCTATGCTGGAACACCTTGACAGTGCTGTGTCACCAACCCCGAATAACACAGGAATAATGGAACACATTCCATGTGTCTTCATGTCACCTTTGTGCTCCCCATCTGCTTCTTGCCTTTTTTTTTTTTTTTTTAATATTTCTCCAAAATCAACAGTGTTGATAATGTTCCCTGGGATTTTTTGGGCCTTTCTACTGCTTATCCAAACAAAATGCCATCAAGATGACCATGAGGGTTTCAGAGGTAGGTAGAAACAAATCTGCCTGTTTTCTACCACAGAGATATGTGGTCCTAAAAGGTTTAAGACTTCCTCCTGTTTCACTGTCATTGAAAATAACGTGCATAAATTGGCTGAATAACTACACATTTATATAGGGATTTAGTTACATATGAGCACAGCATAGAATGTGGTGAGTTTTTCATGTGGTCTGGTTATTACATCTTTACTAGGCTTTTGTGTACCTGTCCATCAGAAACCACAGGCACCACCTCTCTTTGTGGTCGCCTTCAGCATCTTGACAAGCCTTGAAGATATTTTTTGATCTTTACTCTTCCAATGACTCATGGTAAAGAATATAGGTGTGAATCCCTGGATCTGACAAAGCTGTGAGCAAGACTCCAGCTGGCCTCAGCAGTACTAAGGTCGAGCTGCTGGCAATCCTGTGGGCACGTTCACATCACACACATTAAGACTACTTGGCACTTTAACACTAACACTGAGCTGCTGCTTCCAGCTCTTCCATAACCCAGATGTTTTTGCCTCAAGCTGGCAAAAAATTTATCCAAGTTTTGAGTGGCAGTGGTAATAGCTGCAGTTTTCAACTCACAAAGGGATGAATTCCACCTGTGTTTACTTCCTGCAGGATGGAGAAGCACCTCTAGATGCCCATAGGAAATAAGGATATAGTAAACATATTTTCTACCCCTTCTCTTCGGCAATAGCATTGCTTATTCCTGCCTAGTACAAAACCTTAGACACAAGATAATTTGTGCACCAATGCAAATTATAAAAGTGGTAAATGCATGCTTGGATTTGGACCACAAATCACTCTCCCAGACCACACTGAGATCCCAAATGATTTCCCTGCTTCCAGGAGACACCCTGCATTCCTTGGCTTTCAGCCTCCCTGCAGCTGCAACAGCATCACAGCTGTGAAGGCAACACACAGTGGCCAGCTGTGCTGGCAGGGCTGGGCTTCCCACGGAGCCATCCCTGTGAACACTGCTCAGAGAGCTCTCGGACAAATGAGCTGAACATCCCTGGCAGCCACAGCCACCTGGGGCCTCTTGCTATGTGGCATCACTGAGAAGACTCAAAAGCGGGGTTTTTCGTTTCAGATTTGCGGAGTCAGTCAGATTCTAAAACTCCTCTATGAAATTCCATTTTTGCTTCCTCTGGGTGAGTTATTTTGTTGATAGGAAATTGCCACCAGCTCGAGGGAGCTGTCACTCTCTAGCAGCCCTCAAACATAGCAAAGCACAGAAGATGCAGAGCACAATGAAAATGGCAACTGGTCAAAAGAAGGGCAAGATATAAGGGATGCTTCACAGGGCATGCAGCTGGCAAGGCGGAATCCCTTCGAATCTTGGGTCAGGAATGGGCTGTAAGGGACCTGAGGCTCCTGCACAGAGAGGGTTGATATCCCTCAGAATTTAAGGTGCTTTGCACCCTGTTGGACAAATATATGTAGGAGCACAGGACAGTCAAGATACCTCAAAGGATGTCATGAACCCAAGTTTGGGTTGCTGGATCAAGCTCTTAGAGCTGACAGTGAGTCCTGGACCATTGTCATAGGAAAACATCCTTCTCTTGCCTTCTGCAAAAGGTTGTGCCAAACCCAAGACTATGGCTGACATGGTAATGTGAGTGCTGATGCAGGAGACTTCATCACTACATCTCTCTTTCTATTTTTTCAGCTTGCCAAGAGCATGACTGAAAGCTTCCCTCTATTATAATAGCAAAACCAGATGATCCTGACATTTACTGATGAGGAAGCATAAGAGGCTACACACAATCAGCACCGGAATAAACAAAAAATTATTGTGCAGCCCTAATAACAGGTACACTTATTTTGGCATATCTTCCCAAATTTGGTCTATAACCTAAAGACAGGCAATGTTTAAAATATCAAAACAAGAAGTGCAGGCTACCCTGGCACAATTCTGCTGATCTTTCAGCAACACAATCAAGAGAAGAATGTAGTCTATGAGGTATTAATATTTTTAGAATTAAATAATTTTTTGCCTTAAAATAAATATGATGCCATTTGATACAATTTATCCAGAGAGTAGAAATATAATAGTACTCCAAATCAAAACATAGGAGCTAAAAATAAAATTTTAAAAAACACATTTGAAACATACTGTATTTAGTTAAAATAACAGCTAAATGTCAGTTTATCTTTCTGCATAGGAATATCTTTAACCTGCAAAACACCACAAAAATATTTTCTCTTTAATATAGGGAACAATATTAACTCTACTTTGTGAAAGAAGAAAAGGATTTTTAATTAACAGCTAGAAATTGCTTATTAACCTCAAAATAAATTAATTTCTTTATCTATCCCTAGCCCACATCACTGAGATGGCAATAGTAATTAAAAAACAGATAAACTGTTAAAAAAGTTCATAACTTAATGCACACGGGCAACCTGAGTTCTTAATGTGCAGTGACAGAGATATTAAAAACCATCACACTGATAAGATTCTCCTTTAAAGATGAGACCTCATATGCCAACTTTCAACAGAGAGTGATTTTTTAAAGTCAAGCCATAAACCCTAAAACTGGGATTTCATGGCGACACTATAATTTATAATACTTCTGCAGTTTTCAATTATTCAGATGCTCATGGCCCAACAAATTGAATAATGAATGGAGTAATGAATTGAACCCTGACAAGATGATAACAGAAAATATTATGAGTAGTCAATACACAGTGGAACCCACTTACAGAAAAATCCCTCAAAGAAATAACTTGTTTGAAGGACACATTTTCTCTTGAAATCCAAAAGACTTGCAGGAAAATGTGTTCAGGAGTTGCCATTAACAAATAACCGCTGAAGGCATAAACCTGCAGAACTGTAGTATATTTCTAGTGACCGAACTGTGAATCATAATCATAAATAGACCAGTTATATTTTTTGTGGATGCAGGTTATGCATTTCATTATTGCTTTTTTTCCCTCCCTCTAATGCCACAGAGAGAGAAAAAGAATGGCCATATAAATTCTTAAACACTTTAGCTGCAGGCTTAGCCTTGGAGGTGTGATGATATTCCACAGATGCTAAAGCACACAGGTCTTAACAGCATTTAATACATTTGCATCCACACTGCAAGCCAGAAACATAAATAATAAAAATGATAAATATACTGTTCAGAAACGGTGAAAGTAATGCATGTTTGTATCTCCCAGCTAGTATTTAAAGGAAAAGTGCAGGCAGCCAGCAAATGCCATGTTAAAAAAAATTACATAGCTTTAAAAAAAATAAAATCAACACAACAAAAACCCCCAACCTAAAACCAGATTCAAACAAAGCACTGTTCTTCATTAGCAGAGACAGGTAGCTTATCCCACATATTGAAATTTTATGAGATATTGATGGTTTCAAACAAAGGCAGAAAACATTGCCTTCCAAAAACTGCCCCCAAACTTCATGCCAAAAATCAAAATAAGCCTTTTATGGAAGACTGGAAAATATTGGGCTAATTGCAAGAGAAAAAAATACTGATTCCATTTAGAGTAGGTCCAAACACAAGGGCAGTTATTTGTGGCATGTTTTGCTTGAATCCACGCTTGGTCTTCAGTGCTGGGTCAACCCCCAAAGACTGTAGACACTGTAGCTGTAAACACTGTAAAAGCTGGAAATAAGCTAAACAGCTCCAGACCCTTTGTGACTGTACTTTTGTACTGCCTAAGTTGATGTAGCAAAGAAAACAAGAAGGTTTCAGAAGCCTCTGAGCTTAGTTGATTTGGTTTCCCACAAGCCAGGGCTAAAAAAAGAAAGAAAAGATAAAAAGCAAATTCAGAAGTCTGGATGTTTTATGCTTAAATCTCAAATATTATAGTGGGCAAAGAAGCATGCTTATTTCTGTCAAGGAGTGCAAGTGCCTATTTCCAGCATTCTGAAGAAAAGCCCCAGTAACCCAGGAAGCGGTAGCCAGGTGGCACTGCCCACCTTTCGGTAACACCTCCGGGTGCTCTGCTCCTGTATGGACACTCGAATGTGCAGTGACAGTTCATCAAAAAGCTGCATCAGTAGGAAAAAAATAGATCTTCAATCTCCAGTATGGGCACAGCTCCCATGATGTGCAGTTGCCAGCTCACCCTGTCAGAAGCTCCCACGCTCTCACATTTGTATGAACTCACCCCAGACCACCTTGGTAGTGGGTATGGCTGGATTACAGTGTACAGTCAGTCCAGACCACACATGCAAACCCATCCCTGCTTATTGACTTAAAAGGAGGATTTAGTCAGCTCTCAACACCTAGAAAGATCCTGTTCTTAGGTCATGGAGAAATTCAGATGTCTGCTGTAATTCTGTAAATCCATAATTAACTACACGGATAGAAGAAATAAGCACATATAAATATGTGAGCTGTGTGTATATGATTTTTCTTTATTATTTTCCTCTCATAGTAGAGGGAAAATCAGTTTTATCTGGAAGTTTGGACTAGTACTAGCACTGAAAAGGCAAGCCTGTATTAAGAATGAATTTGCTTTGAAAATGAGATCCTGTTACAAAATAACTGTAATTACACTTAAATCACTTACATTTTTATTTCAACATTTTCAGCACCCTGCTGGTACTAAGTGACCTCCAAGCATATTATAGACAAAATTGCACCCTTTGCCTTTCCAGTTTTCTTCAAAAATTTTTTAACAGGTCTATCACTGTTCTTTTCCCATGAGCATTTTTTTTTCTAGTATTTAACTCATCAGCTGTGGCAGCTTGCATTGCTTATCAAATCCAATATCCCATTATTGAAATCATTATCTACCCATAAAAACACATTGATTTGTGTTTATTGTTAATATTTTACAGCTTAAGGCACACTTTCCTCATCAGAAGCATGATTTGGTGCTCAGTTCTGTCATCCTAGACCAACCTGAGCTGCTGCAATGAAGCCAATGGAATGGCAAGACTCAGTGTAGCACAGGGATATGATTCTTAACTAAAGACAGAAACCTTTGAAGAACTTTATTTGAATTGTTGCTATCATTCTTAAGCTCAATTGCTACTGCAGGCAGTGGGAACTTCTCTAGAGAAAGCCTAGCAACTAGTTTTAGACAGGCTCAAATTGTGCTCACCTTCCTTCATTTCCCTTCCCCACAAAGCAGCGGGGAACTGAAGTGCTACAGGGAAAGATATGCAGAGCTCTGCCAAAGGATATGGGAAAAATCTTTGCAGAAAGTCTGACCTGGAAATAGTCTGTCTCACCTGAAAATGAGCCTCCTGAACAGAGATTCAGCTGTTCTCAAATGGATGCTTCAGTAAAGACATCCAAATTTCAGCCTGGTTCCACCAGTATAATTTTGGTATGGTGGAGCCCCCACAAGATGGAGACTTTAAGGAAAGATTTAAAGTCAGGAACATAACGTTTGGAAAATGTCAGCCAGCTACTAACAGAGAAAAATCACCTCAAATATGTATTTCTGAAGCAATTGCACTGCTAGAATCTTTTTCCAGTGGCATTATCTTCAGCTGGAGTCTGTGTTTGATATTCTTAGAATCATGGTTTTTTACTAGATGGCTTTTCTCCCAGAGGAAAAGCACCTCTATATCTTCATTACTGGTTTGTATTCCTCATCCTTTGTCTGGTGTCTTTAGGAAATTAATTTCCTTCACGGAAAAGACATCAGTCCTATGTGGAGGGTGAAGAGCCCTGGGCAAGGCTCTTGTCTTTATTTACTCTGAGGCACTGGAGTACTTCCCCACGGAGGAGACCGGCTGAGAAGGTGGGGGTGTTCAGCCTGGAGTTTGTGTGGAAACCTTATAGCAACCTTACAGTATCTGAGGGGGGCTACAAGGCAGCTGGGGAGGGACTTTTCAACTGTAGTGACAGGACAAGAGGGAATGGCTTCAAACTGAGAGATGGGAAACTTAGTTTAGATATATGGCAGAAATTCTTTACTGTGACAGTGGTAAGATACAGGCACAGGATGCCCAGAGAAGCTGTGAATGCCCCATCCCTGGAAGTGTTCAAGGCCAGACTGGGTGGGGCTCTGGGCAACCTGGTCTAGTGGAAGGTGTCCCTGCCCACGGCAGGATTGTTGGAACTAGGTGCTGTTTAAGGTCCCTTCCAGCCCAAACCATTCTATGATTCTACCTGTATAGCGTGTGGAGTTTGGGTCTCCATTAAACAGTCTGGGTTAGAAATGACTCAAAATTTTAACATAAAGGTAATTTGTTTCTTTGCCTTAGCCCACACATTAGCAGTAACAGGAAAGGCACTAAAACAGGGGCAATATATAAATTCTGTTAAGATTAGTGCTCCTATATTCCACAAACATGTTGGGGTCTCCATTCACAAGACATCTTGTAATTATAAAATTGCTATTTTATTAGAGTTCCAGTTAGTTCTGTACAATAAATCTTCATCACAAAATCTCAGCTCCTCTTTGGCCTAGCACAACTCACTGCTGGTGTTTCAGGACCTGGAGCAACATCAGAGTGGTTCAGTGGTTCTCACCTCCCTACACACCACAGAGCAACATTTATGCCAGTACCTTAAGCAGATGCTAATATGTGGGTTATCAGCATAAATCCGCTGCTCAGTATGGGGAAAAAAACTCTCATTCACTTATCAGGCTTCTAAAAGCTCAAAACTGAAACTATTCCTGAAATTGCCACCCTATCCAGCAGCTCTGGCTTTTCTAAGTTCTAAAACATTGGATGAGCCAAACAAATCAGATAGGGGCAGCACTGCTGCCAAATCCTAACTATGTGAATTCCATGTTGCCCACTTAAAAGCATCGCCTGAGTGCCTAATCCAGCTAGTTTAGACAGACACTGCACCTCTCTTCACACTTGGCCCCAGGATGCTGCACCATGGAGCAATCTCATACTCACAAAAAAGAAACATGAAACCAGTAACAGCAACGAACTTTTAGTGCAAAACAAATGGAAACAAGGGATGACAATTTGACATGAGGTAAAGATTCACTCTTTCTTCTACAGATCCATGTTCAGTCCAAGTTTGTACCTTATTCTATGCCCCTTTCTTCCAACAGTCATCCCCACTTACTGAATGACAACTCCTGTAGCCTTCAAAACTATAGTGCTTGTATGGCAAGCCAAATTGACTTATGCAAAAATACTGGGATCTTGGGGGGCCGTTTTGGTTTTGATTTGCTTTTGGGGGACAGATACCAAAAGACATTTTCTGTAAATACTGAGAGTGCCTCTAAGTACATTTTTTAAAATTGTCTACTGACCTAATATGATTCAGAACACCAAGAGTTCACTTCTTGACCAGATCAGACTTTGGGGTCCTTGCCCTCCAATGCTGGGAAGATATGCCACTGTTCCAAAAGCAGTCTATACCCCTGGAATTTTCTTAAACTTCATTCAAGCTTAAATGTCAAATAAACCTGGTACTGGTATTTTGTACAACTGTTAATATCATCAGCATCTAACAATCTGATGTATGTAATTTTATCACAAATTTTAAACATTTCCCTAGGAACTTCTGCTTTATATTATTGACACATCATTGGTAAAACCAGTCGCTTACACAATAGAATAAAAAAATGAAAACTCCTGAAACCAAAATGCAAACATTATTTAAAACTGCAAAAATTATTATAAATATTTTGTTAAAGCCTTTCTAGTTAAAGAATAATGAAATGCTAAACCATGTTTTATTAAACCATAGCTTCTATGACATCTTCTTTCCCATAAGATTGTCTCATGTTTCATTTCACTAACTCTGAAAACAGTGCTGGAGTTAACTATAAAATAGGAAGCAGTTTAGGTTTTTTAAATCACGCTTCACAGATAAATTTACTAATCCAGTAAAAACTGCATCACTTCAAAGCCTAATGTGTAAAACATTTTTATCTCACATGCTAAGAAAGACCAGGTTGAAGAACACTTTTGACTTACAGACCATAATGACTTGATCTATTAAACACACAGCTCTACTCAGTGACAGCCTGGTTTGGAACAGATTCCTTTATTTTTTGAAATCTACAGTGTTACTCAGAAAATACTTTAAAATTGTGTACATAGCAAGTCAAATGTGTATATACAGTGCTGCTGGACTCATTGGGATTCAATGTACTTAAACCACTGCACCTACAGAGCATTTTGCTGGATGAGACCTGTGCAAAAATATCAACATCTGGATTAAAGAATAAGCATCCATAAAATTAATATCAAAATCGAAATTTTAGCATAGTTCTAACTGCTTTAAGCACTCAGATAACATTATGTACTTGGACAATCACGTATGGGGAGCACATACCTGGCATTTAGCAGTAAATGTGCTTGGAATCTGCCTGACTGGGAGAGGGACATGGAAATCTGATGGACAACAAACACTGTTAGTTTTGGAGACAGGGATCAAAAGGAAATCTGAGCACCTCCAGGTTCACTGAACATCACCTGCAGAATCTGAACACCATCCACAGAATTGTCTTCTCTCTCTGCAAACAGACTTTTGAGACAAGGGAGATATCCTTACTGCAGTCTTAGAAGTCACTCTACTATAGCTGAAAGCTCTCTGTGTGGCAGAGCAAGCATTTTGCCTTTTGCTCTTCACCTGTCATTTCACACACCTGTGCCCAGCAAGGCCTTCTCTTGTCATGGAGACAAAGTCCAGTGCTGAAGAGCTCCAACTGGAATAGAGAAGACCATCACGATTTTTGTGGGACTCGGTTCTGAACACTTAATATCCTTCCTTTCTGCTAGCAAGGAGGTCAGCCTTCAGAAGTCAATGCAGCACAACACACAGAAGCGTTTGCACATTTGAGAGGAATTTTTTTTAATAGTAAAATAAACAAGGAAGGTGGGGGAAAGCAAAGGAAAGACTTCCTCTCTGATCATTAGTGTAAACCTAGTTCTTGGCACACTACGGGAAATTAGTAGCTTTTAAGAAAGGGCTTTTAATTGCTTAATCTAAGTAATGTGGACAATGGCATACGTGTTTTATTTTAGGGTCTATCTAGCCCACTCCGAAAATGTAATGGACCTAATTTTCATTTAGTATAGGTCTGTGCAGTTCCTAAAACATCTAAATGGCTATTAATTTAATCAGGTAATTTAACTACAGCTCTAGAAAAGGCCACCAGCTAGTTGTCACGCAATGATTATGAGGATGACATTTCTATCCCATGATGCCAGAGGCAGACTTTGATACATCATTTTCTTTTTGAAGGTTAAACTCAGATAACCTGCCTTTGGCATTTAATTAGCTACATATTAAACACTCTTTTAATAATAAAATGATTAAAAATTTTATTGCTTCTCAAATGAGGCCCTTTTAGATAGATTTAATGACTTGGTTAGAGCAGTGTAGTTTGTGAACCAAACCTTAGTTAGACCAGTATATAGTATAATGATATGCTTTACAGCTTGCAAAATCTGTATTTTATTCAAATGACTGCCATAATCATTTTGGGTAAAACTTATAATGCATTCTTCTGTATTTTTAAGTCTAACTGTTAAATGTCATTGAAAAGTAACTGAGAACCAACTGATTTCAGGATTTAAAGAAATGATCAAATTCAGGTAGTTACATTAAACTGCAGCAGGATTAATGTACTGTATTTTATACAGAAATTGTTTATCCTTTTAAAAATCATTTTTTCACAGTTCAGTATCTGTAAAAAAAACCCCTAATGTTCACCTGGCAATGATAAAAAAGCGTGAAGTAGCTGACAGTCTCCACTCTTTATTTCATATAAGAATGCTAGCAATTTAATGAAAACTGACACAAAAAAAGATAATATTTTTCCCGTTCCTGCATGGTAATAACAGTGTCATGACTGCAAAATAGCTGTAAAGATAATAATTCCATGGGCTGTGCCCACAGAGCAAATAGCACTATAAGGCAAAGCAAGTACATGACATTTAAGAATATATATATATATATGTTTTATATCTGTGTGCATATAGATTTCTCTCTATACTTAAACCAAAGAAGCACCTTATCTACAGATTAAGGTAATTATTAAAGACTCAAATTTTTGTGGGCAGGAGTTTGGCCTGCCAAAATCCCATCACCTTCACAGCCAGAACTAGGTCATCTCCTCACAGGCAGTTAGTTACTGGCAGAGATGCATAATGTAAGAATCAACCTACCATCCAGTCCCCTTGAAAGTGGTCCCTTAGGGAAGAAGTACATTGTCAGGACAGCTGGATAAAGAGGGAAGTTCATCTCCAAGTCTGTCAACCTAGCACTTTTCATGGGCATAAAAATGAAGGAGAAAAAACAACAGCAAACCCAGTGAAGAACTGAAAAGTGGTATCTCTTAAACTGTACTGCCTTGTCTCAAAGTCTTTGAAAGATTTCTCATGCCTAAGACCCTGCAGTCTTTCCTCAACATCTACTCAACTCAATTGTGACTAAGTAAAAGCTGGAGCCTTTCTAAACCTGCCCTTTAGAAGCAGGAAGGACAGGTTATTTCCTTTGCCAAGGCCTATTTGATAAAGGAGGAGGCCAGTAGGATCATGCCCTTCTAATTTTCAAACTGTCTTCGTTCCTATCCAGATGTGAATTAGGACAATCTACAAGTTACACTGCTTCCAGATTCCACTGAGATGCCACAAGGAGCAGAGGTCTGCTTCTCCCTACTCTTCCCATGTCTCCTGTGCCAGGGCAGGCATGCCCCAGTATCCTTCTCACCCCTGACACCCGCACAATTGAACGCCTCGGTTTGACAGGAGACACCACAAACCTACAGATCAGGGCAGGGGTTTGGGGCAGGGCCACGAGCACGTCACCAGGGCCCTGAGCGGCCTCTCATGCAGAGCCACCTGCCTTTGTGCCTTGGTGCCATGCCATGTCCCGGCCTGCCACGTCCCTGGAATCTGTGACCACCAGCCTGCCTGGGCTGTTGGTTGACCCTGGTTACTGTTGTTGGACTCGATCTGCTCCTCTTGTTCAGGTACTGTGGGGCTGAGGAATCTCTGCCTGAGCTTCTCTCTCTCTGTTACCATTGCCTCTGGTGTCAGCAGGCCTTGGGAAGCAGACTGCTCCTGATGCTTCCTGGCAGGTTGCTGGTCAGTATGAAATGTTGGGCTTTAGTCTTGTGGCTTGTTGGGGGGTTTTGGTAGATTTTGCCTGTGGGTTTGGTTGTGTTTTCTTTTTTTTTCTTCTCTTTATGCCTGGCCAGTCTGACTCCTGGTAACTGTTGAGAGTTCCTGTTGATGGTTTCATACAGCTTTACGCTGATGTTTGAACACTCATAGCTCCCTTCCAGCTTTTGTAGGCCAGACCTCATTTCAATGTTTAAGATGCCTGCATGCCTAAGTATGTGATATCTGTCAAAGTGTATGAGGTGCTTTGCACCTGACTTGGTGCTTGCAGCACCTAACCCATGAAATGAGATGAGATGAGATGAGATGAGATGAGATGAGATGAGATGAGATGAGATGAGATGAGATGAGATGAGATGAGATGAGATAAAACTTTAGCAGTGCCCAAAGGTAGTACCATACAATGCATTTGTATTTTATAACCTAGACAAAAGTGTTGCCACAGAGGACCACCACAGAAATGTTTCTAGTAGAAATTGTAGTAGATCAAAGAAAGAAAGATCAGGTTATCTGCTCTTGGGCAGTCCCTACAAAGGCAAATGGAGAGCAGTATAATACCACCATTCCAGTTCACCTGCACTTTAGTAAAAGGCTGTTAAGCCACTGGGAACCAGAGTCATGTACCAAGAAGTAAAGGTTTTGGAAGCTCTTTCTCCTCAGACATAGCAGACACGTTGTTTCAAGAGACGGTTTATCACCAGGGTTTTGACACTCACGTTGTTGCCTTTGCACCACCCTTTTGTGAAGGGTGTGAGAAAAAAATTGCTCAAAGTTTGTCTTCAAGCAGGTACAGATTTCCGCTCAAGAAGAATGATGGTGGGCAAGAAGACAGGCCAAGGATATTCTGAAACACTAGATCTACAAGCATGTCAGGACAAAAAAAAGTAATCTTTCCAGATTTTTTTTTTCAGTATAATCCATTTTAAGCATGCCTTCCAATACTGCTACTCTTTCCAGGATGACTTTGGTTTTCTTATGTTTCTGTTGTGGAAGTTGAACCTTCCTTTCCAAGCCACCTGATTCTACAAGCTATTGTTACTTGAAAGAAGAGCAGTAAAACAAGCAGAAAATCTGTCTAAAAATGCAAATGCCCTCTTTCAGTCATGCGTGTGCCTGCTCTGGGACCGTTCCCACCTTCTGCAAAAATTCCTAGGCGTATCAGCTTTCATATTCTCATTTTTCTTTGTGAATAATGGCTATCCCTTTGCTTATGTTACACTTCTCTGCCCAGCTATTCAGTTTCACAGGGGAAAAAGCTATGATCTTAACATCATGGGATGATACTCCAGTGTATTATTTTGCTATGCATCTATGCTGCAGGTGAACTTCACATGAGTGAAGAAGGTTCAGGCAACACTCTCTCTTTTTACCCCTGTTTTGAAACTACGCAGAATTTTCACTCTTTGAATACTACAAAAGGAATTTCTAGTGTGGTTACACAGCCAAGGACTAAATAAAAAATACTGAAATACAAATTTTTAGTCCTTTTTTGCCTCTTGCAGTGCCCATCAGGACTAGCCAATGTGAATACAAGTCAGAAGCTGTCCTTCAGCAATGCCACCAAGCAGGTACTCAGGTAAAAGTCCGACTTCAGGAAAATCTGCCTGCTTGCAGTGATGCTCATGTTTCACCCAATTTATTTAAATACATCAGTTATAGCTAAGCCACAGGATTGTATTAAGGGTGCCATGTTAATGGTTAAGCCAAGGCAGACATTTGTAGCAATGAAATTAAACTTTTCCCTTTCTCCTGGGCACGTGATCCCACACTCCCCTACACCCTACAGAGTCAGTTCATAACACCAATAAACATCTAACTTGGCAAGGAGGAAGTTTTCTGATTGCACAGTCAGCAGAGCTGGCTCACTCAGGGATCTGACAAAGCCCAGAGCTGGCCTAAGGGAACAAAACTGTGGCTGGGACCAGGATGGTTTGTTTCTACAACAGTGAGCCTTTTGCTGTCATCAAATTATGTCCTAAATAGGAACTGAAACAACAAAATACCTCTCCAGCACTCCTTCAATAGAAAGATAAAACAGCCATAATTTGTTCAGACAAGGAAGTGATCCAACTTTGTAAAAATCATAGGGTAATCACATAACAAAACTTCTAGTGTTCAGCATCATCACATGATATTTGATGACGCAAGCAAAGAGATTTGGACCTTCATCTTATAATTTAGCTCAAAGCCACTTTCAAAGTAGTGGAAAATAAAAAGTGGATCTGGAAACAAAGTATACTGCACTCAGAAACTGCAAGAACTTCAAATACTCAAAACCACATTTCTAATTATTATTTAAAACCACCCACAAATACAAAACCCAAAGCTCTGCATGTAAAGTTACAACCTCATCCCATAATTAACAACTGGCAAACTATTTGTAAGAGAAAGGACATTAATAGCCAGCAACAATCCGAAGTGCAACACTTAAAAATAAAAAAAGGAAGATGAGATTCTTCCAAAAAGGAAGATGAGATGCTTCCATACAAAAGCTCGATGCAAAATTTCATGGGGTAAATGAATCATTCCTTTGACTTCAGTGGCCTTTCTGTGGAGTCAAGTATCTGAATTTAAGAGGTACTTTTTTGCTAAGATAATTGGAAACAGAAAATAAAGCTATTAGGATTCCAAGTTTACCTCTGAAACCCATATGAATTAAAAAAAAAAAAAAAGTAATCTTTGAAATTCTGGGATTGGTACCCCATCATTTGCAGAAGAGTATCTGGTTTCCTACCTCATTTTCTATTGACAGAAATATCCAAATATCCCTTCCTACTCTTACAACACTTATTAGACTTATATTTCCTTATGTTTTTTCTTTAGGAAGTAGAAGGTGGTGAAAGCCACTATGAATTTGATATGCTTACTTACGAAGGAGAAGTCCAGAGAAAGTATATATACAGTTTAATTTTCATTTGGAACTTAAAACAATAGAAAACACACAAATATAAAGACAAAGTAGACAATGAGGAAAACTTTTATATTCAGAAAGATACATGGTTTGACCAATAAATGTCTGAGATAATAGTTTTAAAAATATTTACTGTTTAAAAAGTTAAAGTCAGACTATTAGTTTAGCATCACTTTTTGTGATTTGAAATACCTGGAGAGAAGTTGAGAAAAGATAGAACAAATAGGCAGCATTTTTACATTTCAGTATTCTTTAGCTCTGACACTAACAGTGAAGTTTAGTGGTTTTCAGTCTCTGGGCTTTCCTAGGAACATTTTGGCAAGCGGTTATGCAATTTGTATTGCTTTTCTTTTAGAGGATGGTTTCATGGACAGAGCTAGAAAGCAGCAGAATGATAGTTCCAAGTTCAAAAGACAAATACTGGTTTGGAGTTCCACATATTTACAGCATGTAATACTTCTGGGAGAATGAAAACAAACCCAAGAAAGCATAAGTTTATTAAGCTTTTGTTGTGTTTTAACCCCTGCCAGCACTCAAGTCCCACAGAGCCACTCACTGACTCCTCTACCAGTGGGATCAGGGAGAAAATCAGAAGGGTAAAAGCTGGAAAATCCATGGGCTGAGATAAAGATAGTTGAGGGAAAGCACAGAAAAAGCAAAGAAAAAGCAAGGAATGGATTCACTGCTTCCCATGGGCAGGCAGGTGTTCAGCCATGTCCAGGAAAGCAGGGCCCCACCCCACTCCAAAGTCACCTGAAAAACAGAGCATCCCTTTTATATGAAGTTCTGGTTCAGCCCCTCATAAGAGCTTCTATGAGCTAAAGGATCACCACAAAAATAGGAATCAGGATATGCTTTCTTGGCATGACTCTATTTAACCCCAAAATTACTTTTTCTCTTCAAACTTGGTGGATAGTTTCAACAGAATACTACTTTATTTCCCAATGAAAACTAGTTTATCCATAAGGATTCATATTTAAATTCATGTTACTTTTTCTACTATTCTGTGTTAGAACTCAGACTTATGAGCACAATTTGTTCCAAAGCCTCATGACCTGAGACAATGGAGCAATATACTCCTCTTCCAGCATATGTTTTGGTCTGTGCCAGAAAACACATGACCCTTTTGTTTTATTCCTGGCTTAGTGTTCAAAATAGTGACGAAGTGATCACTTTTAAGTAAAGTCTTTTAAATTATTAGGCATATTTTGATCAGACATTTGTCTCGTACAAAGTGATGGAAGAACAAAGCTGACTGCCTTTGTGGCAATAACGGCTCAGGAGCATCAAGGCAGTGATTCACTTTCTGCTGATAATCCCACTGACAAGTCTTAATACCTCTACCTCCAGTAGTAACTCCAAGGAGGAAAGCTTTCCATACAGGTTACACATTCTCAGTAGGAGTCTACTGAGCTCAGCTGCTGTGCTCAGCCACACATACAAGATGTAACACTGCACTTTCATTACTGAAGAGTCTGCCTGTAGCAGTCCCTGTTGCAGAAGAAAAGTTGGATGTGCCCAGTGGAAGGGAGCATGTGCTCCACTGAGGAATAAATTACCAGCGCAGAAGGCCAAAAGAGAAATTGCTGCAATATTTTATATATATATATATAAAAACTTCCCACAAACATGTACAGCTTATCCTGTGTAGAGCAACAGCAAGGATTCTTGCTTTTACAAAACCAAGTAAAATCCAGCTCTGCCTGACTACTACTACCTGAAAAGCACAGGAGCTTTCCTTTCCTTATGTGAAGTACGTGAAACGTTGCTCCCGGCCCACACAACCCCAAAACCCAAAGCTGTTGTTTCTCTGCACATTTGCCGCTTTGCTGTCTCCCCTCAAGGGCAGAATCTTGGGGGTTTCATGTAATTTGTATGAAAATGTAATGCTTTCCAGCTCTTTCATTTATGTTATGCAAAGTCAGTATTCTCCTCTCCAGAATTTAAAGCATACCCAGTGAAACTTGACAGGTAAGGGAGGGTAGGTGGAGGAAGGTCTTAGAGGTCTGAGAAAGCGAATATAATTTACAACGCCCAAACCCATAAAACCTCATTAAATATGTAAAGGCAGCATACCTGCCAGGAGAGGAAACTGGGTAGGGCTGGCCCCAAGCACAGAGGACGTGCTCCACAGAGACTCCCTGGTGACCTTCAGTGGGGAGAGGACTGTGTGTCAGGGAGCCTTCCTGCACTGGGGCTCAAGTCTTATGGGATGCTCTCCAGCAAGGCGAGCTGCCAGGTCACCTCTCCATTCTGCCTCCCCCTGCATCAACAGCGGATGAAGTGTGGGTATGTGTGTATATTTGTCCACTGTGCCATTCCTTTGCTTGGCAGGGATTGCTGGGGTGAATGAGAAATCATTACCCTGTAGCACTACATGTAAATACCATTCCTGTGAAGTATCTGTGATTTTTTTGCAGTTTCTGCTATGGATCTGATTATCTGAGCATATAGGTAGGGTGTAGGAAGTACAGCTGTCCTGTAAACTGTGTTCCACCACAGCCCAGGAAAGCACAGCATTGGGCAGAACTTACCCTTGTTTCTCATTAAATTCTTCCCCAAGTCCTCTCAAACCAATTATAAGAAAAGCGTTATTAAAATGCTGAGTCTAGGAAATGCTTTATATCAACAAATAAATTTTTCAGACAAATACTGGTTTGGGACTTTCCCAAGCATGTCACACTCAGTCTGCAGATGGGACCCATTTCTATGGTCTCAGTAGGAACAAAGTGTCCTTAAAGACTTCGCATAGACAGGTACAGACCCAGAGCCTACACTTCATGGATTAAATCATATGTCCATTGGTCAAAAAACAAGATTTTCAAAGATTTTAAAATGCCCAGTGTTCTCTAAATGAGGCCTAAACACATATAATTTACTATGACATCAACTGAAATCCATCCTTCTCCTTCTAGTTTATCTACTTTCCCCCCTCTCTCTCATTTCTGTTTCAGTGAAAAAAAGGAATGTTCCATCTTAAGCATGCACTTAGTCCCTCAGCTTTACTATGAATATGAAAAACAAATGCTCAAAAGAAATGTACCTGGCTCTATGCAGGTCTCTAAAACACAAGATGCAGTGAAAGAGCTGTCACAAATCTTACTGCAAGTATAAAAAAAAAACTCTGGGGTTTTTCCTTTGCATGCTGCAGATCTAATCAATTTGCAGCCTGACAGTATTCCTAGAAAACCTTCTTTCTCACTGTATAAAGGCCTCGTATTCAAGCATTTTTGAGTGATAATTCAATAGGATTAAATTACACTCATGTGACAGCTCAACCTCACTAATGAGGTACATTTCAGTAAACTGTTGACAGAACTGTATGGAAGGCTTCTTTAATTTACCAACATGTAACAACATGGGAAAAGCATTAGTCAACTAGATGAAGATGAATAAGCACTGGGGTCTGGGGGCATTTTGCATTAACACATGACAACTGAAAAGTGTTTTTGTCATTTGCTCTTTTTAGCCCAAGGCAGTCACTGAATAACTGGTACCTGTTAGTGTGATTGACTTACCAAAGCAACAGAAGGGATTATTTTTACAAATGTCTATATGGAAAACAAGCCAGAGAAATGTCTTTCTTTTTTTCTTAAAAGATAACAGTTGTTCTGTGGGAAGATGTCTTACAACTACAGCCAGGCTGAGAGAACATTTAAATCTCCTCAGCCTGCCAGAGTGCTAGAGCAATTATTTCATTTCAGAGATTCTTTAAGACTACTATTTTTTTAAGTTTGCTTAAAATACAAAATTCCATAGAGCTGTTGACTAGCGATAGTATATGCCACCTTTTACTAAGCAGAAAATGTAAAAGGAAGAGTAAAGGATGCAGAGACAAACTCTATGGCTTCAAGTGACACAGAACTCTTCATGTGTATCAGTTTCTGCACATATACTGCTTATTAGCAGGCTTAAATAGAAGCTGTACTTAACGAACTGATGACATCATTAAACTAAGGAGAGACTTAGGGAGACTGAAATGCACATGAAAGCGAAGAAAAAACAATGCCAGTAATTTTAAACTTGCAGCTTCCTGTAGGTGTAAATCAGTGCAGGCAATTTTAAAGCTGTGATGAAAACTCTCTTGCCCAATGCACTCAACTAATGTATCTGCTGCATTTTTAAAACAAGGAAGGTTAAATACTTGCAAATAGTGTAAGATTTAAGCAAAACAGGTTGCACCACGACTGAAGGGAAATGGTCCACTGAAGGAAAAGTCTGCCTTTCTATTTAATCAGGTTGCATATTCTCTCTGTGTGTGTGTGTGTGTGTGTGTCTGTGTGTGTATTTTATTCTGTTTTCCCTTGTTATCACCTGGTGCAATGCTCACAGTTCTGTGAGTTTACTTCCCCAACAGGGAATGTCTGTTTCAGAAGAATTAAAAGTTTTCTTGACGGAGAGGGACAAAAAGACAACTAAACCAGAACACAAGTTTTCCAGTGTAGTAGAAACAAGAAAAGCATCCTAAAATAAGACTGTGGTAGAGGATGGAGGGGCAGCAGGAGATTTTGTAGGCTTGCCAAAAGAGAAAAATTGAAAGGCTGAATTCACTTGAACAGGAATCAGACCCCAAAACCACATAGCTGTCTGATTATATTGAATTTGAACAATATGAAAAGAAGAGAAACAAAAGAGGCATAAATGAATCTTGCCATGAGTAAAGCTGATGAGGTTAAGTGATAGATAACCACTGAGTCTTCTAAAAGATTCATCTTTTCCCATTTGGATTTGTGCTAGCCTGCTGCTGAGGGCTACAATTGCCTTAATTTTTTCCATCTGTACTGGCTGTACTACCTGAAGTCACCACTTCTTTCATCTGTTCCTTATTAAAACTAGACTTTATCTCAGCAAGGTAATCCTATTGTCTGTGATCACAAAATGAAAAATCCTAAGTTTTAACACCAGTGAACAACCCTCCCCAGTCTCTTCAGCATTTCAGACTGGTAAATATGACTGATGAGAAGAAAAAGGGCTACTTGGGTAACACCTGGGGAGTAGGATAACTGCTGTAGTCTCATGCTGAGTGTCCCTGTCACCTCCCTGTCACTGACACACTGACACCCCTGCCTCTATAGAGCAGTGGATACACAGAACAACACAGCCACAATATTAAGGACAAACTTAATAGTGTAGAGTAACCCACACTTTGGTCCCTTCACACAAGGGGGAAGGGACCAAACTTCCTTACTTCCTACAAGAATAAAAATACTAAAGGTCTAGTCTGGCAGGTCCTTCTGTCCTCTTCTGCCAGCAATCCTCTGCACCCTGTGACCCCCTCTCTTTCCAGCTGCAGTGTTGGTGTTTTGCATGGGCTGTGCTCTCCTTCACAGCAAGTAGTGGGGAGCCAAGAACTTTTGACTGCATTTGCAAAACTGTTTTGAAAATGTATGGAGAAATGTCTCAAATGACAAATATCCAGAAGAAGGAGGAGGGGAGGGGAAAGGTGATTCACATATATGGAAGAGCTCACTTAAAATTGTTTCTGAAGAACCTTGCACCTTGCAATCCCAGTGATGTCTGATTGAAAGCACTGATGCCACAAAAGTAGAGAAGAAAAACAGATGCGTGCTGTGCCGATAATGTATCTTTTTTAACAGTCTGAATCTCTGGGGCTAAAAAGGGCTGGTGCGTGACTTTGGCTTTTCCTTTTTTTCCTCAACTCAGATGCAAGTGTATTTATTATGCAGCAAGCGAAAACCTTTTTGTCACAGAAAGTTAACTTTTCTTCCACTGAGTTTTACTGTTTACTGGAAAGGGGAATTACTTACATCGTTTTCATGTCTGCAGTGCCAGAGTATCTCAGTCCTGGTGCATGCACTGTCACAGAATTACTTGAAGGAAGGGTAACACTAGTACCTACACTTTGTGTATGGCAGAACTTGAGCTCAGAAGCTGGTGCATTCAAACTCACTGACTTGCCAAATATCACATAAACTTCTCTGCCACAATGAGGCCCTGAACTTGGGCCACTCAAGGCTGTCTATATGGAAAAATCAGCAATTCAAAGAGTTTTCTTTTCAGCAAAACCAGCTTCTGAAAACACCTAATTCCCTTCTTATTTGGTTCTTAGGTCTACCAAATGTCTACAGCTACCACAGGACACCTTGAATAATCCTCAATATTATATGATCAGGCATATTAATAAGTCTATTGATGGCTTTAAGTGTTTTTTCCTATTCTGCTACTTATTATTAATCATTTTTAACTATGGTGTAATCATAAGTGAGACTGAAAAATCTGGTGCGTACTGGCAAGCCAGGGAAAGGCTAAGAGCCCTAGCATCCAAAGAAGCTTGTTGCTAGCTTGTTGAAAACACAGGGATTAATTTTTTTTCAAAAGAACAAAACTTTCCTAACTAGTCACCAGTATTCCTCAGACATAATTTCAACTGCTTTCAAGGGGAAACAGGTAGGAATCTTGTAAATTTGTTCCTGCCCATGAATACCGGACCCCTTACAGAAACAGAACTACAATTATAAGGAGAGATGCTCTTTCAGAGACCAGAGGTCATAGGTTTCCTCCCTCTTCCCTTCTAGCAAAAATACTTGGAGTTACTAGGACTTAAGAAACCAGTGTGATGCTCTGTAATGAAAAGCAGCTTTCTTCAAGTCCATACCATGTGTTGCCAAAAATACATAAAAAGGAGGGAAAGTTAAAATATTGACTGCACTCATTTACTTTTGGATGACAGAAGGCAGCTTCAGATCATACATGAACCTAAACCACTTATCTTCCTTGATGAGGCAGTATTTAGGGACATTCATGGATTATGAGCTATGCTGTTTTTTCCCTCACACCCCATTACTTTCTCAGGTACAGCAGAGGATGCTAGGGAACTGAGTGTAGCTGAAGGAGCAAAAAGAGCTAACCCATGTAGGCCCTGTAAGCACAGAGAACCACAGAACATTCTGAGCTGGGAGGGATCCACAAGAATCATCAGGTCCAACCCTTAAGTGAATGGCCTGTACTGGGACCAAACCCACAACCTCAGCATTATTAGCACCATGCTCTAATCACAGACCACATCACAGACATCGCAACCACATCACAGGCATCCAGCAGAGAATTCACCAGTGGGTCAAATTGACACTCCTCTGGCACATGAACAGGGTGACTAAGTTTGTACTCAATACAGGGGAAGAAACTGGTCAGTGCAGAACCTGAAGTAGGACACTGGGGTGCCAGAAAATCTGTTTTTGAGTGCTTCTTCCCCAATAGCACCAACAGACACACAGCCTGAGCTTGCTGGCACTGTTCAGCCTCTCCAGCACCCTCAGCAAACTCCACAGGGCACACAGAGCAGAGCCCGGCAGCCTCCCTCGCTCCATCCCATAGGGGAAGGACAGCAATGCCATCATATCTTCCTGACAGTTTTACTGTCCAGTTACAGAGCTGGATCTTGGGGCTATTTTCTCTCTGTGTTGAAACATCCATGAGGTATTAATTTGCTATACACCCATCACTGTCTTGATTCTTTTGTTCAGTGAAGAATGCCATGAGCCAATGTCCTTTTTTCAGGACAGTAAAACAAGCACTTTACTGGTGGCAATGCCTTTAGGCAGTGATATCTGCAAAACCTGCACTTTCTAGTCCACAGGCAGTGCAGTCAAGTGTCAGAAATGGCAGTCAGCTCCATTCTGTCCTCCTTGACTCCAGTTCCTGGAAGACAAGTCCCACTCCTATCTCTGCTGACCAAGGGTAACCTCTGGGGCAGAGGTGATGACCTGAGCTGGAGATAGAGCACCTGCACATGAGTCATCTGCCCGGGCTGGCTCCTGCCTGCAGGTGTGCACCTGAACAGCAGTGGAGTAATGACCACAGGTAACACCCACCTGGAGGCATCTCACAATCAACAAACAGCTCAGGTCCCACCTCGTCCTTCAAAACATGTCCTTATTCATGTTTGTGCAGTACCACCTAACACAAGACAGAGAAGGGGCACCATCCCAAAGAATTTGTAATTGTTCTAACAAGTACAGCACCTACCCTAAAATATCCACCTTGCTTGTTTGCAACCCATGGCCTTGAGCTGCCCCGAGAGAGTAGCTGGGTGGGCAGAGCGTGGATATCCTGCTCCATCTTTCAGCTCAGGGAGAAAAGCATTCCCTAAGCTGCTACTGCTGCTATCACTGCTCCTGCAGCTCGGAGCACTGACAATTCCAGGTCTGCTGCCCTTATCTGCTACAAGATCTGCCAGCCAAAGGATGACACGCACGTCTTGTTATGACAAATTGCTTAATTACAAGTTTGGCAATATGTAATACTTTGTATTTCCTGCTATCGTTAAAGCTGAAGAAAATGAAAAAAACATCCATTACCCTGAGAAAAAAGTCTACTCTTACCATAAATTTCTGATAAAGAAATGAAGTAGGTTCAAGTTTAATCACACCAGCAGTAAATCAAATATCAAATTTAAAACAACGAATTACAAAGAGCCTCCTCACAGTCACTTAGCATTGATAAATTAGTAATGTAATATTAAATTATTCATATCTTTTTTTTTTCCTTAGGACTATAATGATATACTGTACACAGCACTGATAATTTACTTAGGCTGAGTCCATTCATTTAATTATGCTGCTAAACTTGGTAGGCCAATTGGTCATCATGAGAGTTTCCAGGCAAGCTAATCACAAATATATAGAACATGTCCCTTATTGTCCCCAGCGGCTAAGTGCTAAAATGCTATTTAGTGCTCAGAAGGTTAATGTCCTGCTTATGTAAATTGTCCAATTTAACATTCAGCAGCAGTATCATAAATTCTGGCTCCAGGATTTCATTAAACGTATGTTCAAACTAGTTGACCTTAAAGGTTAACAAGCACAAGTTAAACAGGACAATTATTTAACTCGCTTCTTATCAAGAGACTGAAGCGCTCTAGCCATTTAATAGTTATGCATACTTCACAATTAGAATTCTTAAAAGGTCTCTGATAAAGCAGCAGGTCATGAATTTTCATAAGGATGTCAGATAATAACTATTTATCTGCACTTGTTTTTCTTTCTTATAAACTTAAACTTTGATCTTAACATTCAATTAGAAATGATTCCACAGAGAAAGACTAGGTGACTCAAGGAGCTTGTCTTCACATTAATTTGAATCTAAATTAAGCTTTAAAAACATTGCATCCACATTGTCTCCTACAGAATTAATTCAGAAGTTAGCGACCTATTCTTCATGCAAAAACCATTTCAGCCTTTCAGCGTTAGGCGATCGAAATCCACTGAATGCCCAATTATTACATCAGGTTAACAACTGCATTTTAATGCAAATCATAGGAAGAAAACTCTCCCTATACATCATGGAATAATTTGTATCATACACAACCAACTTGCCTCGTATTATGTTAACCAAAGATGAAGACAGATTAGCTGAGATCGTTCCTTTTTTAAGCCGCACCATTTCTCACACAGCCTCTTTTCCGGAGGCTTTGGTGAAATATGAACAGCAGAAGCTCCTGAAAGTGGCTGCCACAGCCACTCTTCCTATGGCAGTGGTGATGCATTGAGAGCAGCTCCTCTGCTGACATTTCAAATCCCAAATACAACTTCTAAATGCAACAGGATCAAGCCATAGCTTCAGGGATACATTAAAACAGTAAACATACACAAGAAATCTCTGGAGCTGACAGTAACTATATTCCAAGGAAGTCATAAGAAACCTTTTTTTTTTTTTCCCAAGCTCAAAGGTACAAAGTGATTTCGCTTTCAGATAAAATAGCAACTATGGTTTTATATTTATAAATCATGCAGTTGACACAGTATTTTAGAAAAAAGGAAAATGCAAGAGAAATGGAATGACAAGAAAATCTTCCTTTTTCAATATGGTTGTGCTCTCACCCAGCTCATGAGGATTCTTTTAGTACAAAATTTTTTTCTGAGGTGTCTTCTCTAATAGGACCACAGGACATTTTAGTGCTAGGGCTTTTTTTTTTTTTT
>WEKY01003039.1:181879-202698 GCA_013390045.1 Picathartes gymnocephalus | reverse complement strand
TTTTTGAGTAATACATATAAAGAAATGCAGGTCTGTTGGAGTAAGTCCATGAAGATGGGCAGTTGGCTACCCATTTTCCAGTATTTTATTTTAAAAGTTTTCTATACTAAAAGAGATCAGAAAGCTACACACTTTGGCAGTCAGGACAAATAGTCAAGAATAAAGTTACACCATATAAGCCTTGAGGAGAAGGGACTAAGACTTTGAGAGCTGCTACCTGCAATACATTTAAACAGCCCAAGGAAGTGCAATATATTCTAATTTTGTGAAATTAGAAGATTACTTTGGCTTGCTTCACCAGAGTTTTGTTTCCTAAAAGCACTGTAATGTAATGATGGCAAAGAAGTACATGATGAATACTCATTTGTCTTTCTAAAGGTTATTGAAAACCTTGCAGAAAGAAAAGAATTTTCTAGCATCCTGTAAGTGACAGCATTTTATGACCTCATGTGTGGCTCCTTTTCCAAACTTCATCTTTTGAATTCTGGCTTCAAATTCTTCCTGAAAGAGGACATAAATAAAACTGAATGGCTAATGGACTAAAAACACTTATGATCAGGTTTTCATAACGAACATTATTAATGGCTTCCTTTGCACATGCACTGACATATAGTGCAATACTCATTTCTAAAGTAAGATTTAGAGCCCTATTTGCAATAAAAAGCTAACAGATGCAAATAAAAAATGAGAGATTCTATTACATAGCCACACACAATGGATTTCTATTAAAGATAAACAGAAACATTTTCTTCTAAAGGAAGAAAGAGCTTCATTATAAACTCACACATGTATGTAGAATTCACATTTTTCTTCTCAGACAGACATGGGTATGTTTCTTTTATTGCTATCAACAGTACTAAAACCTTGGGCCTGGTTTTGAGTAGCAATGGACACACGCATCCTATTTTGGGTCTTCCTTGAGTTGTGAATCTTCATATCTGAAAAATCAGGTTGACAGAATTCAGATTATCTCCAAACAATGCAAAAAAACCCTACCAAACTCAACAAAAAAATCCCAAACCAACCCCCCCAAAAAACCCACAAAAACAACCCCAAATACATGTATATCCTTCTGGCAGACTTCTGGTCTTACTCCCACATCATCTCCCATCACTCTTTTCTTTTTAAAGGGCAATAATAAGACATTTAAATCCAGAAATGAAGACAGGCAACTTGAAGAGTTACTTTTATACAAAACTTTGCAGTCTGTCCAATTATTGGTTAAGATCACCACAAATCCTCTGCTCTGGCTCTTCCTCTCCACAAATCCCAGATTTAGGTAAACATTTTCGTCCCTATTTAGAAAGGCAAGTCGTTTTTCCTGCTGCCACCATGGGAGCCCATTCCTGCAGAACAAATGAAGATCCTGCCAGCATGGGGAGGTTCACTCCGGCAAGGAGGCTGAACAGCGCCAGGAACCTGCTTCACTCCATAGGACTTACTCTCACAACAAACCCAAGAATGTTTACAGAACTAACTGCTTTTGAATTTCAAAGTAAAGCTTATTTCTCTCTTTCAATAATTTCTGTAGATCCATTCCAAACATCCAAAGTCATTGCATCAAAAGAAATTCAGGGATTTCATTTGCAATAATAATTTCTGTTGAGGCTACAGGGAAAAAAAGTGATTTTAGTTAATGTCAACATTAATTCAGATGAAAGCTGAAAGAGTACTTCTTTAACAGGTTTGTCCATTAGCAATTCCCTCATTAAGGTAAATCACTAGAAGTATATAGGCAAGAAAACGAACTTAACAAACTATGACTAGTAATTATGGTTTTGCACAGGGAACAAAAATACAGTATGTAATTCTATTTTCCCTAAACAGACTGAGAGATCTGCTACAAACTTTGGGGAACAAGGAATTTATTCACTTGTCTTTTATTAAAGATGAAAGTCTCCTGAAATACTTTGAAAAATAATCCCAGTGTTAATTGGGAGGGTGCCTGTTGCTAGAACACAGGAAAACTTGATGAAGATAGATTGGATGATGAACCTCCTCAGCAAGTTTCTTAATAGAATGGGCTTCTGGCTTGATAAAGCCACCTCTTCCTTTAAATTTAATTCAACATCCCTAAACATACATAACTAACTCACTTCTCACTGAAGAGTTTAGGTCCCTCTAAATATGTCCCAGGCCTGGGAAGACTCTTGCTAGATCTCACCTCGTTTAAATAAATGAGTCTTAACTACTATTGTTGGCCAAGTTCTCATTCAGCTGAAAGAATATTAAATGAATTCACTGCTTTGTAGATGACTTTCACTGTGAGGAAAGGGGTGTGGAGGAGGAGGAGGAATTGATTTTTAGGAATAAATTACTTTGCAGCAATACATCTGAATGCAAAGTTTAGCTTCCTATGTTTAAAGTGTTCTTGTGACCTTACCACTAGCAAAGTTCAGGTTCCTAAAAACATACCATCACTTGAAAATCTGAGAGTATGACAGGAGACCAGTTGTAAACCAATTCCCATTGTGCTTCAGTTGTCAGGAGGAAAAAAAATAAAGCTTAATCATTTCATGGAATATTTGTTAATATGAGAATTATGGCTTTTCATCAGCAATTGGGTGCAAGTAGCACCTCCCAGTAACAGCTCGTGTGCCTGCAACCTCATCTATACAGGCTTCATCAAGATAATTACACACAGACTTAATAAGCACATGTTTCAAGAACTCATGGAGAGATTTCATATGCTGAGGGGTCACAGGTATAGAAGTCTTGCTGAAGAGGGGTTTGGAAGCTTTTTGAAGCTGGATTTTATTTGGTTGTTAGGGGTTTTTTTACTGATTGGAGTATGATAACTTATGCATCAGGTGGTATTGAAGGGAGGTCTATCAAAATCTGGTATTAAATGAAGTGCAAGAATTCATGCACTTGCTGATCTTGTGCAAAGAAGTTTGTAGTAAAGGTCAACTCCAGCTCAAAATCAGAGTTTTCCTGTCTTAGGGTTTAAAAAAATATATCATGAAAATTTTAAGCTAGTTTAACATAATTTTTCTTTGGCTGTTACACCATTGGACAAGGGTATCATCTCATCCTCCTCAATTATCCCAGTACAGATTCTGCTTTGTAGTTATAATACTGTTTTTGGCTAACCCTTCTGCATCTCTATTTCACAATGACTTTTACGGCCAATGTGAAATCACTGCAGTGAGGCTTCAAGTGGTTTTGTGAAGACTGTTATAATAATGAACAAAGTAGATCTGGAAAATTTTACTATTTGAGGTAATAATTAATCATAATATAAAAATATTTAGGTAACAAATATATCAACCTTTCAACTAAAAATATATATAAACTTCCCTGAGTCTATTCTGTAGTAGGAAATGACTCATAATTAGTCACCTTACAGAATCATCTTTCTCTGCATTTTGTTGCTTTATGACTTGTGTCCCTGCACAACCCTCAGTGCATAGCTAAGGCTAAGCTAAGTCACTACTCGGGCACCTTTGTCACACTTGGAAGTTTAATTATGACTTCGGTGTTTAGATTTCCTTCTACTACAGACAGGCTTAACTCACAATCTCTTCTGTGATTCCCAGACAGCAGGAGACAACTTTCTGAGCTTACCTAAGTTTTTTCATTTTTAATATATGCAAGTTTGTTCCTCTCTTTACTAATGATTATTGAGATTTCTTTAAAATTATCAGCCATGATGAACATAGCTGACAATAATTTAAATGTGAAAAACTTAACATTTAAACTAAACATTTAAAACCTACTCAGGACATAAACTCACATTTTTGGGCACAAGCTCTTTTCCTTATTTGCTCATTGAAGCTCCAGCCAACTCCTGTGATGCAGATATTGATAAAATGGAGAAAATCTGACATGAATTCCTAAAACTCCAGTCGCTGGTTCGTGTTTTGAACTTGATTATGTCAGGTAATACATCACTACCATAATGCATTCCTGTGAAATATAGGAATATGAATGATTATTGAGCGCCAATAAATGAATGAATGGAGTTAGGGAAGAAGAAACACAGAATAATTTAAGACATAGGTACATATTAGGTAAATTAAGTCCTTTTATCTCTTTTTCATTTTCTCATATTGATCAGAGAGAAAATAATAACTGCTCCTCAACATGACACATAAACTTACATATCCCTTAAACCAGGAAGCTGTTTTTCAAATGGCACCACGATATTGGTTGAAAGTTGATGTATAATAATCAACAACAACATGCAGAATAAATTGTATCAAATAATAGGGATAGTTTCAAATTCAAGGACTTTAAGTTTGGAAAACACAGATTTAAGATTATTCAGCATCACTTCATGCATACAAAGTGTGCAAACCTGTTGCATTCAATGGCCAAAGTTTCACAATTTCTTCTTAGAATCATTTTTCAGTCCATGATTGTGAGCTTGTTGCTTTTTGGTTTTTTTTTTTATCTACAGAAGAGTTCTTGTCTTTTCTATGTTTTTCATTGCTGAGGTAGCTAACAGTTGCACAAGCATTCAGCTAAGTCTACAAACATGTTTATGTTTAAAACTACAGGCATAAAGGTTTGCAAATGTTGTATTTACCACTCTGTGTCTCCCTCCTAAAAACATTAAGATTTACTGCACTGGTGTTTGTGAGGCTCAGGGATCAAAGGAATCCACATGGAAAGATACAGAAAGTTTCCACCTGACCTTGCTGAGAGCTGGACTAGAACTTTCATGAGGTAAAACATTTGCAGAGGACCAGGTAGTACTTTATTATGATTTATTAAATGTCAGTTTATATGAGTTTTATTGAATATGAGATTAGAGCAGTAGTTATTATATGACAGCACTGTATTCTGTGATTACTTGTGAACTGCTCTTTCTTTCTTCATCTGCAAATACCCTGCAGAGCTGAGGGGAAAACATCAGCTAAACCAAAGAAATGGAAATGAGAATAAACATGCTTAAATCTTGGGGCACTAGAGAGCTTTATCATGCTCATCTCCAATCTGGTGTTATTGATCTCTCTTAGTACAGGAATCAGGCTATGAATATGACCTACAACAGTGGCAAAGATTTAAAATTTTATTATACTGGCATGGAATTCAGTCTTCATTGGAATAGAAAGGGCAATTATTAGGGGGATAAGTGTGAGTCAAGGCAATTTGTTCAGAATGGGAGGAGGAAGAGAATGGTAGCAGACATAGGAGAAAGCTGGAAAAGAAAACACAGCTGGAAAGTCCAAAACATTTAGCTGTTCAGCTGCGATAATACGGGCTCAGACCTTGGAAAGCTGAGGATAATGGCACATGAACATGTGAGGGATGCTACAATGCTCCAATCTCACGGATGCCAGCAAGAATTTCTAGCAGAGAACAAGGGGCTACATTGGTAATTATCATAATTATATTATTTTTTCATTTCTATTCTACTGAAATTTAAGCACGAAGAACTCAATTCAAAGACCACTGGAGGCAGCAGGTCTCTACATTTACTTCCACACTCATCCAATTAAGTCAAAAGTGGAGTCCTATTTTAAAGGCTTTTGGTGTCCTGCACCTAGGGTGTCTGACAGGCTCCACGCTGGGATGAAGATCACAGCTGATAATTACAGCATGACTGAACTTTTTTAGGAAGGGTAATCCTGTCTGCCCGGGCAAGAGTTCCCTCACACAGAATGAGACAAGTCTGTGGAGAACTTTCCTACAAGAACTAAGGGTAGTGCAAAACTTTTACTGCCTTGCTTAAGCACAAGGTACACTACTCTGTTTCCTTTTATATAAACCCAGTGCACATTTCCCTGTGAGCCTGTGCATTTGTGTTGAAGAACATCCTGCAAACTTCTTTCCTAGAGACAAACTGACAACAGACCAATGCAGACGTCAGTCACTTTGTTGCTGGGATCTACAAATTCACTGTAACTCCAGAACCCACAAGGACAGAGGAATTTTACAACTCCAAAGAGAAGCCAAAGGGAAGTTTTGTCTTTATTTGTTCTCTCTTACAAAGACAGACCAAGAGAGCTGGGGTTATTCAGCCTGGAAAAGGGAAGGCTCTGGGGAGACCTTATAGGACCTCTCAGTACCTAAAAGGGGTTAGAAGAAAGCTGGAGAGGGACTTTTCACAAGGACATGTAGTGATAGGACAAGGGATAGTGGCTTCAAACTGACACAGGGCAGGTTTAGATGAGATATTAGGAAGACATTCTTTACTGTGAGGGTGGTGGAGCACTGGCACAGGTTGCCCAGAGAAGCTGTGAGTGCCCCATCCCTGGAAGTGTTCCTGGCCAGGTTGGATGAAGCTCTGAGCAACGTGGTCTGGAGGAAGGTGTCCCTGCCCATGGCAGGGGGCTGGAATTGGATGACCTTTAAGGTCCCTTCCAAACCAAACCATTCTACAATTCTGTGAATTTGCTGCTGCCATTTTTTGTAATAAGGAATACACCATAACTGCTTCAACTGAGCTGCATCCCAGTATAGCTGATATTTAAACTTTCAGCCAAAAAACCCCCCAAAAAACTAACAAAACCAAAACCAAAAACAAAACCCAAAACAAAAAAAACCCCACAAAAACCCAACCAAACAAAAAACCTAACACATTTAAAATCTTAGAAAAAAATATTAGGAATACAAATTCCTGTGCCATCCTTTTTACAATTTTGTGGGTTTTTTTTTTCCTGATGTTGGCCCTGGTGCACCCACGGATCAAAGTTTTGTGCACTGTGTCATTAGCCAAGGTTTAACTACAGACGTGTACACACAGAATGCCTGCTCGTGCCTCTGCTGCTCTTCAGGCACTGCTCCTAATGATAAACTGGGATGTAACTGCTGCTTTGTCTGGTTTGGAAAGAGTCTGTAGGCTGGTTACATCTCCAGCATTCCTCACACCACAATTTCAATACAGAAAACATTCAGACCAGAGTCATGGGAGACAACGACAGTCATTTGAAATGAGGTTTGGCAACAAATTTTCTGACAAATGCTCTGGGATAGTGCTCGCAGAGAGAAGTGCGCTCTCAGAGATGTGACTTGTTAATTTAGTCTGAGGAAAGAAGATTCAGACCTGTCATTTATTGGAACCTACTACAGGACTTAATCTGAAGATTTTGACATCCTTCCAAGACAAATAGGTTACCACGAGTGAGACACGTTCAATAAGCTGTGTGTTCTAGGAAATGAGGGCTGTAATTGCCATGCTGAGAGAGCTTGTTGTCTATGCCATTTAATGACCTTCTCCTCGCAGTGTCCCTTCTGACACAATGTGATTCAGAGATGAATCATGCCAAGCACATGGAAAGGGTCTTTATCATCACACAGCAGACTTGACCAAATGGTTACTGCTTATCATTGGCAGGCACTGTAGGATTTGAGCCCCACAGAGTAAAACATTAGGAATTACACCTCCTGCAATGCTTGGGCCTCTTCATTAAACATCATGGGGGTTTTTACAGTTTCCTTGTTACTCTGCAAATCACAGCATTGGCCTAAGTTTTTCAGCACAAGTTTTCTCTTTGCTTGGAACAGTGAGTTACAAGAAATTTGTCCAACAGAGCTCTGCTCAGCAGGACAGATTATGATAGAAACAAGAAATCCAATCCTGTTTGTCCTCAGCCAGCACTTCACCAAGACACACTTACTTAGACTTTTTAATCTTTCCTTGTGAAACAGTTTCCCCAATCACGTCAGAATATCTGTCACCATTTTCTGACCTCTTTCCAACTTCTAATATTCCCACCTGATACTAAGGCAGGAAAAGAAATTTGCTATCTTAGCTGCGATCCACATCATTGAGGAAAAAATGTGGAATGACAGAAGTGCAAAGACACAGGTCACTTATTGTGCAGGGCTGCAACAACAAAAGAAATATTTACAAAAATACAGGGTGTAGAAATCAAACAGCCCTTCTAAGATTTTAAAACCAGCAAAATACTGAAGACTACCCTCTATGTAACATTTCCCCCTTTTACTACCTATACTTATATCTACAGATGTACTTGGCAATGTCTGTGGTTATTTCTACTGCACTACTTTGGGGCACAAAGGAATCCTGGAGCTTCTGACCCCCAGCACATTTTATTGCTACAAGAACAGCAGTTCTTGGTAACTAATTTTTGTTTGTTTAGTTTAGAGCATCTCCATGTAAGAAGTTGCCTAAGATTTGCTTCTTTTACAGTTCTGGTGTTCTAGGTGGTGCTGTTTTCAGGATGTGCTTCTTACAGATGCATCAAATTGAGTAATTGGATGACTGGCAGTGTTACAATCTGGCCTTAAAATCTGTGTGTCTGTTTACTGGTTGTGAAGTGGCAGAAAATTAGTGTTTCTAAGATTTCTCTCACCTAAGGTAGGAGAAATGTTGCTTCCCTATACACGGTGGATAGTCTGTTCTTCTGACCAGCCAGTGCTAACAACAAATACCACCGAGAGAAAGGAATTTAAGTACATCAACTGGAGTTTGCCAAACATTTCCAGCCCCTCCTTCTGGGCCTTAAAGCAATGTTCGAAAGCGTGGCTAAGTTTTCCTCCGGTTGAGCGCAGCTTTCCCGGCACAGGGAGCTCCAGGAGGGCACGATCGGGGCCGGGGCGACCCCACGACGGCGCCTCCGCAGGCTGGACCAGCCGAAGGCTCTGCCCACGGCTGCACGAAGCAGCAGCCAAGGCCTGTGGGGCAGCAGGGGCCCGGGCAGCCCTGTTTGCTTTATTCACGGGGCCATTTCTGCCCGGCCCCCCGACCCCGCTCACCCTCGGCCCCCCCGCACCGCCCCGGCCCCGGAAGCGCCGCTCGCCTGCCCGGAACCTTTGGAGCCGGAACGCAGGTTGGCGGCGCGGGGGCCGGGCCGGAGCGCGGTACTGGGTGGACCGTGGGAAAGATGGCGGCGGCCGTGGCGGGCCCACGTGGGTTTGGGGCCACGGACACGGACACGGAGAGGGACAGCGACAGCGGTAACGGGAGCGGGAACGGGATGGGGCCCTGTCTTCTTCTGAAGCTTCTCCGGCCGCCGCTGGGGGCCGCCTCTGACATTGGAGGCCTTTCCTTTGTGCCCCGTCCCAGCCCGCCGGTGGGTCCGTGGCCATTCGTGCCCCCCGCTCTGGACCCTGGGCCGAGGGTCGGCGCGGGGAACGGGAGCTCAGGCCCCGGCCCGGCCACTTCCTGAGGCCGCTTCCCAGTGGCGTGTCCCGTGGGTGGGTATCCCGTGGGTGGCATTCCCGCGGCGCCTGGTGCTGTGGGTGCTCCTGTCTGCCCTGCGCTGGCCCTGGGGCTTTTCCTCTCTCAGCTCGGCGGATACCGCCAACAGCTCCTTATTTCCGAAGGTCCACCAAAATAGCTTTCGGTGCCCTCTTTCTGCGGAGAGGGGGGAACGACAGTGCAGAGCTGCACGAGTTCCGTGTCTGTGCGAGACCGGGATCTGCTGCTCTCCGAAGGAAACCCCTGGGTCGCTGTCGTTCCAGTGATTTGCCCGTAACGCACGGTTCTCCACTCGTTCCTCCTTTCGTGTTGTGGGGGTGTACCCAACTAGTTGTGATCACTTCTTAGTTACAGCCTGTAATTGGATTCATTTTTTTCTTTATTCTGGGAGGAGTCAACGTTGTGGCCGTTTGGAGCTGTGGCTCCAGCATTGGTTCTATTTGGTTTGAGCGTCAAAACTGAACCCGAGGGGATGCGTTGTGTGGGAGCTTCTTTCAGAGCTCGTTGCTGAATGTTTGCTGTATTTTATCTGTGTGTCTACATCTTTATCACTGAGCGAGTTTAGAAGAGTAAGGTACCAAGGTGTGTATGTGTATTTGACAACACACAGAGAAACAATTAGAACTTCTTATGTTAAATCTATGCCAGACATCAGTCTTTTTAATTCAGAATAGGGCTCCAGGTCCTACTTCTGATGGAGTTAATCTAGTTTAAATTCTCTTGAAATACCTCTTCTTTACCTTTATGCTGTTGACTGATACTCTGATGTATTACAGACGAAGCTATGGCTGGTAGTGGAAAGCTTATTAATTTTTCTGTAACTGTTGAATGCAAAATGTTATTGGTATTATCCTCCCATTTTATTGGCAGGAAATGTTATGTAAAGGAAGTGATACATGGTTTTGTAAATTTCCTGATCTGTTTTTTATGGCTAACTGCAAAAGTTGGTCCTAAGCAGTGTGGGGGGGATTCAGGTTTGGACTTTTGGTAGTTCTTAGCTTTTGTTTGTGTAAAAAAGGTCACAAGCAGGGGTTGATTCCTGGTTTTAAAGTTAAATAGCAATAGCCTAGCATGGACGAGGCCCAGGGGTGAAAACTTGACATCGTTTTTACGTGTAGGAACCAGGATGTGGTGACGCAATTACTTCTTTGCAGGCAGTTGTTTGAATTTATTTTTTATTTGAAACTCAGCGTATGGATACAAACATTTAAAAGTGTGTTAAAGGATAAAAAAGATGTCTTTAAGTAGTTACTGAATGTGTTGAGAAAATTTGCCACTTCTAAATTTCCAATTTATAGTAAAGACTGTTGGAAAACACCCCCGTAATTTATTTTGAGTGGAGCCTGACATACCACTGTGTCTGCCTTGGTGGTAGTAAAAGTCCTACTGGTAGAGATAATGACCAAGTATTGAGTAATTATTTCTCTCCCACTTTTTTTTTGTAACCATAGACTCTTCTTTCCATCAGGATAGCTAAATATTTTCCAAGCCTCTAAACATGCCTGGGCATTAGAGGCTTTGTTTTAAATTGGTCAGTGCCACTGCTTTGCTGCTATATTGTTTATTAGGTTTTTTTTCTGGTTTAAACAGGCACATGGAGAAGGCATAATATGAATTAGAATAATGAATTAGTGTGGCAACAGAGTGTGTGTTTGTGTTTGCTACATAATTAAATAGACAGTTGATTAATGAGGAATATCTTTAATAGCTGCCTGCATGATTTTGTGGAGAGCAGATCTTGTGAAGCACTCCTGGCTTCATTCTCCTAATGGTTTGGTTGATAAAGGTAGTTCATGGGATATAGGAGTGCTTACAAAGAAAAGCACTTGGCTCATTAGTCCTGTGATTTTGAATTTAAATTTTCTTTAAGTAGTGTCAGAGGTGGATGGATGAAAGCGATTCAGCTGCTGGGGAATCAGTCCCTTGCTGGTGGCACTGAATGGGATCAGAAACCAGCCTCCTTCTGTTCAGCACTTGATTTTGCAGCCTTAAAAGTTGTATTTAAGATAATTAATTTAAAATTTCATGTGGCACAAATATTAGTGGAACAGTTGTTAATCGTGGCAGGACCTGTGTATGCTCTGCTCCTAATTACATGATGAAGTGGGTGCAGTGAAATAACCAAATGTACTTTAGCACACCCTAAACTTGCAGCCCATTTCATTCTAGTTAATCATCCGCACTGTTAAAGACTTTTATTTTTCCAGTTTGACCCACTGAACAGAGCAAATAGGACTAATTTTCATATATTTGTTGTGCCATCAATGTGGCTGTTTTCGGCCATCTTAATGTTGCTTAATTCCAAACTTTGGTATTGTAACTTCAGTTCCTTCTTCTTTTATTTTGAAGGCACATAGAGGGTAAGGAAATTTGGCTTTGGAGGTGTTTTATTTGTTTAACTTGAGCAGTTACTTATCCCAGGAAAGCTCAGTGCCTCTGGTTTCTTTTGAGCTGCCTGACGACTGTCTTGATCTGTATTTCACAAAGCAGTCTCCCCTGGGCTCATTATGCTTAGGTGATTGTATTTTTGCTGGCACTCTTCTCTCTGAACGGGGTTTGCTGTCGTGCAAGAAGTGCCCCCAGCTTCAGTTTAATCCCTGTGGCTGTTTGCACTCAAACACCAGATGTCACTGTTGCAGTTTGTCTGTGAGTGTGTACATATATATACCTACATATTTGTCTGTGCAGGCATTTATAAGTTACACTTTTTAAACTGGAAAACAGAGAGGTTTTCCTCCCACAATTACCAGCCCTAAACATAAAATAGTCAATAATCTAATAATAAATACCCGAGGCTGCCTTTTCCCTTTTGCCCAGCCTCTTTCAATCACTTTAAATCATCACTGAGATGAGCAAGTGCTTGCACTGCATGGTTTCTAATAAATTCATTATAATGGTGTGTGCCTCTTTGAGGAATTAATTGTAACAGTACATGTACAATAATACCTTTCTCTGAATTCAGATACATTTACATGTGGAGCAAATGGCACTAGTAAATGATTCTTACTAAAAACAATTCCTCATGCTTTTATTTTTTTTCATGCCTAGGTTCTGAGTTAAGCTCAGAACTTCCAGAAGACAGCTACTCCTCGGGAGGTGAAGCCCTAGATGGTGATGATGAAGATGAAGCAGCAGGCCCTGGCAAGGAGGCTGAAGAGGCAACAAGCTCCAAAGATGGCCCAAGTTCAGGCTGGGCAGATGCCATGGCAAAAGTGCTCAACAAAAAGATTCCACAGAATAAGTCCACCATCTTGGCCAAGAATAAAAGCCTGGAGAAGGAGAGAGAGAAAAAAAAACAAGAGAGGCAAGAAAAGAAGATGAGGGTGAGAAAAAGATGCAATATTCCATGTGTAGTGACTGTCAGATGGGCTACATGCAAGATAGTCTCAGAGCACTCTCCCAAATCTCTGCTGAGGCTGTCTCAGTTTTGGAGTCTCTCCTTCACAGTAATCTTGAGTAGCTTATTTTTCTTGACTTTCCAGTCATGCTGTGTAGGGTTTTTTCCCTTACTGCTTCTTCTGGGTCATCAGGCAGGCTGAACTTTGGCAGCAGGACTGTTCCAGTCTCTCAGCTTAAGGTGTTTTCATTGTTGAGAGGGTGAAAGCAGCTGCTTTAAGCTTAATTTTCTAATTAGTGTTGTTAATTTGGAGTGAAATTCACTTTGTTGGCATTACAAATTGAAATAGTTCTCTACCATAGAAAGTGAGAGGAGGAAATAGAAAAAAACTGCTTTCATTTAAATTGTGCTGTGACTTCCAAAATCAAGGCCTCTAGGTTGACTGTGGTAATCATTGATGTGGTTGTGCATCACTGTTTGCTCCCCTCAATCATTTTCCTGATTGGAGTTTTCTGTTATGGTGTCAGTGCCCTAAATTGCTTCTGGTTCTGAAATTGGTATGAAGAAAGCAAAACCATGTTGGCACGTAAGGCATTTGTTTGTGCCTTCAGTGGAACTTTTAATTCTAGGCTCTGATTGATTTACCTTCAGGCTAGAAATACATTAATGGTTCTAATGTCTCATCCTACCAGTTCTGTTTCAGTGGGATAACCAGGTTATTCACCTGACAGTTTGGGACATGCTGTGGTTGGGCCAGCAAGGTTGGGCTTGCCTTTTAAATACAGAGAGCTGCAGTACAGCATCTGCCCAGTTATGGTTGTTGTAAATACCTGCTCTCATCCAGTAAATATGTGAGAATACTGAAAAACGGAGGTGGGCCACAGGTCCCCAAACTGATTTGTTTACTTTAGAAAAGCTTGAAAGCAATTTGCCTTTCATTGGTTTCTTGCTGATGAAAGGTAGGATAGGACAGTTCTTTTGATCAAAGGCCAAAACATGGTCACAAACTCAGAACTTCATAGTAGTCTGCCTGGAATTATAAAGATAAGGACTCTGAAATTCCATTAGAGATTTCTTGCATAAAACAGATTTAATGGAACATCACCAGGCTTAAAACACTGTTAAATTGTTCAACGGGGAAGGAAAAATGTCAGTGCTTTACTCCTGAAGCAGAGGTCATGAAATACAGTGGTCTTCTGTTGCAGCAGAAACAAAGCTGGTGGTACTGTGTCTGCTGGTAATGGAAAAGTGGATCAGTTCAGTTTTGAAACAGGGGAGTCTCCAAAAAAAAAGACAAAAACCAATATTGTACACATGGGTTGTTGTCTGGTGGACACTTGGTGCTCTTCCTGTGTTAGAGTTCTGTGTGTTGCACTCTTTGCTGAGTGTCACTTTGGTCACAGAGCTGTGCTGGGGTCAGTTCTGTTGGGGGAAGTCAAATTCCCAAAGCTCAAAATGTGACATGCCTGTATTGATGGACCCAGGATTTCATTATGTATAAATTTTTCAGTGATCAGCTTATGAAGTCCAGGATTTGAAGACTGTCTTTGAATAATTTCCTTGCTCATGGCAGTCAGTGTGAAAACATCTTTCTTCTAGGCTTTTGTTACTGGAAGCAGATGACCCTCTGAGATTTGAGTGTGGCCCCTGTCATGTCAATGCAAGAGACTTGCTCAGACCCCTTGTCCAGCCGTATATTGGAGCTCCCCTTACTTTCAACCAAACTGAACTTTGCAGATACTTTTTTTCTCTCCTGCTACATACTCTATTAGAGCATGCTGCACTCTCAAATGTCCATGGTGTTTCACCTCACAATATTTATAATGCAGCTTGATAAAAAGCGGGAATGGGAAATGATGTGCCGAGTGAAGCCAGATGTTGTCAAAGACCGAGAGAAAGAAAGAAATCTTCAGAGAATTGCCACAAGGTAAAAGTTTTTCTGAATGCTTTCTTAAATATATGTATATCAAAAAGAGGAGGAAAAGGCCTGTGCAGGTAATCTGTTTCCAATCAGACTGAACTCTTAAGAAGTAACTAGCGGGAGCTGAGAGATTTATAGTCAGGTCTGCATTGTACAGTATCAAGTTCAAAAAAAGATTTCAGAAGCTTTATGAAAGAGTAAAAACTTAGATGGGAATCTAATGTTTGCTTAACAGAAGTGCTTTGTTGGATCCCCTCATTTAGTTAATTTAATGCTTTAAAAATGCAGAGCAGTTGTTTCTACTGTTCTGTTCTTTTGCTTCTCCGCAGAGGATTCACCAGATTCACAGCTGTGAAGTTCAGCTGCCTGTTGCACATTGTGGTCGTTTGGTGTCACAGAAGTAGCTGAACATTTTGATGTGCTGCCTGCATGTGTCTCCTTGCTCATTCCTCTGCCTTATCCACCTACTTCAGCTGCCATTAAGAAACTTGCCTGAGTAATTTAATAACTGATTTTAGGACAAATAATATGCTCCCAAGGATGAAATATGCTCAAGGATGAAGCTGATCTCAGTGCCAAGTTACCAGGTTTAGTTCAGAGTCAGAATAGTTATTTGTGGATTTGTTTGTTACTGGTTCCTGGCAATAAGTATGAAGGAGGAGTGAAAATTGAAAGTCTTTTATGTTGTAGTAAATGTTACTTCTTAACAGAATTGAGGTTCCAGGTAACCATTTTGGGGAGCTAGAAGCCATCCAGCATCTGCACTGCTTAACTTTAGTAGGGGGTTCATTTCTGTAAAAGGAACTTAGGTTAAAAAATTTGCTTTGTTTTCGTTTTTTGCTATCCCAGAGGTGTTGTACAATTATTCAATGCTGTCAGGACGCACCAGAAGAAAATGGAAGAGAAGGTGAAAAAAGCTGGGAGCTCTGAGAGGAAGCGTGCTAAACTGATGTCTTCTGTTTCAAAGAGAGATTTCATCGATGTTTTAAGAAACATGGAGGGGGCTAAAGGAGGCAAGAATCCTGCTGGAAAGGCCACAAAAAGTAAACAGGTAGGCTTCATCTGTGAGAAAAAAATGCTTACAAGGTACCTTCTCAGTATAATGACTCTCTGTTAATATACCTGCTCTTCATAAACCTGTGATCCAAATGGCTGGGATGTTTTGAGACTTCTGGAAGGGAACAAGTAGCTCTTAGCCTGTTTTCCCTGTCTTTTGACTTTGAAAGTACAGAACACTCAAAGCTCTTCTCATAAGACATCGAGCCTTTTATGCAAATAACTTGTTTTAGCTGTGTGTTTAAAAAAAGGTTATGAAACACTGGATTTTATTGTGGATTTTGCACCAGGCATGGAACAAACTGCTAGATTATGGTGGGTTGTGACATTTGGAATTTGTCCAATAATAGTTAGCTCCTTGAAATTGTTAGAGACCTGGAGGCTTGTGTGTTAGACTGTACTTCTTGTGTGTCCACACGGTTTGGTCATGTCAAACTCGCTTCCTTTGGGTGATTATGGTGTCTGAAACTGCAGGATTTGCCATACAAAATGAATACCACAACAGAAAGACACAGAGACTTATTAAACCTTCTATGTAGGCTTTTCTTTCCCCGATCCTCTGTGTGCCTTGGGTTGGCGTGGCTTCCTTGCTCTGGTGATGTTTTGGAAAGAAATACATTCCACTTTCTCCAAATGTGTTTGAGACACTGTAGTTGGACTCGTCCAGCTCTTCATCAGTTCTTTCAGCTCACCAAGTAGCTCAGGGTTGAAAACAAGCTGCTCAGACACACTCTCTCGTATTTCAGAAGCTGCACGTTTTTGAAGTGTATTTGTGTTCAGGTTTGAACTCTGTGCTTGGTGGTGGGTGGAATACTGCAGTTGCCCCAGACACACTGCAGTTTACTAAGTGCTTTTCTGTGCCAGGAAGAAATACTTTAATCAGTTGGGAGACAACAGTTTGTCATATGTTTTTTGTTTGTGTGCACTTGGGGAACATGCTGAAACACTGCCTGGCATGGAGTGCTCATACAATTTTCATGCAAGTGCAATATTAAAGTATTTTTTAAATTCTTTGGCTAATGAGAACAATTTAGCTTGGTGCTGACACTTTATTTCTCCTTAAATAATTCCAGCTTGCTTGTTTGGGTGGGGGGGCATGCGTATGTGTGTGGTTCTTTTTTTGGTTTGTTTGTTTGTTTTTACTCCCTTGGAATAGCAGAACAATGGCAGTGCCAACTACTATTTGTAGTCAGCATTGAATCAATAGCTGAGCAAGAACTAGGACCTTTGTTTTGTGTCACATTGTAGCAGGGCAATTTTTTAATTACTAGGTCAGAAGACACAGATGACAAATATTTCTTTACTAAAAAGAAAGTTTTCTTTTGGCAGCATCAGTAACAGCATATTTCCAATGAAGACCTCTGGAGATGCTCTGGATGCTGGTTAATGTTGGGTTTGAGTATTAATGTAGGTGCTGCTTTCACACTGCTTGTGCACAAAAGCTGGGGTGGGGATCGGGGTTTCTTAATTGCATGTCTGCCTAGACAGACCACCCCACTTCCTCTCTCCCTTGTTGCCTTTGCTTCAGTGACTCTCCATTCAATACTGAACCAAACTGTTCCTGTCATGTCAAGCTGTTCCTAATCTGCCTTATTTTCACTTGAGAACATATCTTACTCATTTAGCAAGCTCCCCTCCTGGTAGTTTTTGAGGCTTGAGGTTAGGGCCAAAATCTGCTCTTCATTCTCCTTCTCAGAATTACACAAATATTTAGCCACTGAACAGTTCTGCTGGCCTCCACTGTCATATCTCTGCTGCTTGGTTTTTTGAGGGCCTTTCAGAGGGTAGAAAGCCTGGATGAGGCTCTTTGGTAGTAAATTCCTTGCAGCAGGAGTTCAGCAGTTTGTTTGTGCCATCTGAAAGCTTTTGTTTGTTTGTTTTGTGGGTTTGTTTTTAGCAGTCGAGAGTATAGAGTGTATTTCATTTTTTAAAAAAGGGGGGGTAATACATTTATTTATCTCAGCAAAAACAACGGAAGAGATGCCAATCCCAAAATCCAGGCACTTTGCCATCAATTAAAAGGCAGTCCAGAACAATAAAAACACTACCCCACCCACATAAAACAAGCAGTCAGCAGGAAAAACAGCAGAAGAAAGTTTTACCAGTGAAAGCAAACCTTTCTTGACTCAAGCCTTGTGCTGTGACATGAAACCTGACTGTATTTGTGAGAATGGGCAAAAGCATTTTCTTGCTCTGCAGAAAGTTTTGATTGCAAAATTTGCTTCATATTTTTGAAGGTTTGATGATAATCTTTAAAGTGTCAGGCATTGTTGAAGAAACCCCTTATAAAGGTCTGTTTTGATTGACTATTTAGCCAAGTATATTTATGTGTGAACAAAATAAATTAAATGCTCTGTAAAGGCCCATCTGCAGCAGTATGATTTCAAAGTAGCATGACCACTTTTTAAATTTTGTTCTCTTATTTCCATAAGCTTCATGCATTCCTGGGAAGGACAGGTAACCTGTGCCCCACTAGAATATTGTTCATAGTCTTGTTTACTTTTAGCCATTGGCCTAAATGTTACTTGGCATATACCTACCAACATAACTATGAAGGAAAGACTGTAAGGCTGTGAAAGTTTTCCTGTGCCCGTCTTGTGAAATTATAGCCTTTCTTGGAGTCCTGTGTGCCCAGCTGGGAGTAATTACTTTTCTGAGCTGGAGCCAAAAGCTTTGCCTTTCATATCATTTGCTGTTTATCAAGGTATTTCTTAATCCTTGCTGAGCCAGCTGACTTGTGTAATATTTTTTCCTGTTTTTTTTCCAAGTTACTGTGCATGATGCTTGCCTCTGGGTAAGATCATCTAATTTCTCTCCCCTCACCACCTTGTCTGAAGCCTTGCAATGTGGGAAAAAAATGTAGTAATTTTTTTAAAAAAAAAATCCCTCTCATTTGTGTGCAGGCAGGCTTTTTTTAAAGTTTTGGGGTGGGTTTTTCTAGGAATCTTTTACTGGCAAATATGAGAGCTTTCAATCTTGTTCAACACAATACTTAGAGACCAGCTTTTCATTTCAGTATGTGTTGGTCTTATCTTCCAGCTTCCCACATGTAAGACGCTACAAGAAACATTATTAAACTGAAAGGGTACACATCAGAAATGCTGTTTTTTCAGGCCTAGAGGCTGAAGTAATTTTTATGTCTATAGAATAAATACAAAAGTAGGTAGTGGCAGTAAAGGATTCCGTGCAGGAATCTTTTGTTTTCTTTAGCTCCTTGAGAAAAATTTCTGGGTGCTCTTAGGAAGTAGCTTTACTTCCAGGGTTGAGTGAAGTTTCTGTTCTCTTACATTTGCACAGACATGTTGGCTGATGTAGTGAGCTAAAGGAGGTCTTGAAATCTTAATTGTAACAAGGAAATTCAGAGTTAGCATTCTCAGAGCAGCCTCAACTCTCCTTCCTTGCTGTGTGTCAGTGGCAATTTCATCTTGACTCTTCGCTTGTCATTTGTACTGCTCCCTGTAAAGCATTTTACTATGTGGTAAAACATTTTTTAGTGATGCTTAAACAACTGGCATGAAAGTTACAGATACTCTTTATGACAAGCATAACTTGCAGTCATGAACCTTTCCTTTTTAATTAGGACTTTGTAGCATGATTTTGCTTCAAATTGTAGGTTTTCTTACACCAGATCTGTTGCAGAGCATTTCAGTGGTGGAAGTAAGAGCAGGATTTCCTGGTCTACTTCAGTGACCATGATCCAAATTCTGCAAAGTAATCTTTCTGTACTACATGACCTGGAGGTGCAATTTGCTTCCTGTGTTGTGATGGCATCTGGAATAAATTGGTGTCTTAGCCTCAAAATAGTACCTATTCTAAAATAATTTATTGATGGAAAGGAAGATGAGTGGAGAAGAATACAAGTGCTATTTTGTAGCAGCTCTTGCTCATGCGGGACTTAAAATAAAGTGCTTTTCCAGAAAAGGTTCTTCTACCTCAGGCATATTTTATAAATGCTCCAAGTATCTGGTAAGTAATTTATAAGGACAGTGATTAGAGTTAGGCTTACTGGAGATTTTTCTTCTGTTCATAAGACTTTAATTTTAATCTTAGTTTGAAGATTGTTCAAGGGCAGGAGGAGTGCTACGCTTCTGACTTTGCTGTTCTTGCTGGGATACAAGGAATGGCATGGGGGCTTTCATTTTTTAAGCTAAATGGGGGGAAGAATTGTGCTTTCCAGTTTAAAAGTCACATCAGTTAAAAACTGTGAGAGTGTCTGCCTTCTTTTCCTTGCAGCTTCGTGAGTACTGGCCATCAGCATGTTCTGCTTTCTTTCTGCTGTTTCCAGAGTGTAGAAATTAGGAGGGGGAAAAGAAAGATTGTTTTTATTCATATACCTGTTTGGAGTGACACAACAGTGAGCAGTTGATTCAGCCTGGGTTAGGAAATTGTTTCTGAAGTGTGGATGAAGGCAGAGATGACTTCTGGAAATTCGGTAAGGTGTATCAACACCTCTTTTAATCTTATCAAGAAACTTCCTTAGGTGATAATGGCATTGCAGAGTAGCAGAAGTTTATTACTACAGCTGTTGTGTGCTGGTTTTACAGACCTAATTGAAGGAGTAACCAGGCATGCATGTATTCCAGCAGATTTGAGGGGGCAGCCAAGTATTAATTTAGTTCAGCTGCAGTCAGAGTAGATATATTCTTCCAGTTTTAATAAATGTCTTCCCATCACATGCACAAAAACTTTTAATTTGGATTTCTTTGGATACTGCATTGGTATCTGTTTTTCCCAATTGTGTGTAAATTCTCTTGAAGGTCGCCCCATGTATGTTTAGAGCTGATGCTTTTAATGAAGTTTTTTGGTTTTGTACCAGAAAGTTGCTGACTGCCTAATTGTATGCTGTATTCTTAGGAATATCCTTAGAGATAAATGCAGTGCAGCCTGCCACCAGTTTCCCATATCCTATATTCCTTATGTTCTTTAAGGTAAAGGGTGGTTGTGCAGTATTAGAGGTTGTTTGATGACGACATTTTTACTTTAAATCTGTTTAGAAGTTGTATTAACTTACAGAGTTTGAGTCATCAACAGGATTGGGTTTTTAAGATACACAAGCTCAGTTCCCTGACTGTTGTCACAGCAGGTTGTGCACATCTGTTTTAAGATGAGAATGTAGGACTTTGTCAATATTTAAATATGAATTTAAATTTGTCAGTGTTTCAGTATTTAAATTTGATTGATTCGATGTCAAGAACTTGACAGGGTAAATTTAATTCCAGATAAGACAATTGAGGATCATGTGATGGGCAGTATTTTATATAGATTCCCCCTTTTTCCTGTGATTTTGTATCCCTTTTTGTCCCCTTTTTCAGATATTTGATCAGAAATCAAAAAGGGAAAAGGCTGTGATTTTGCACTTTGTTCCCATCTGCCTGTTTTTTTTTTTTTTT
>WEKY01003039.1:159162-173558 GCA_013390045.1 Picathartes gymnocephalus | reverse complement strand
TTTTTTTTTTTTTTTGAGCTGGGCCCTGGGAAATTCCTTTTGGGAAGGGAAGTGTTAAGACTTGTTATCCTATTTTTGTGAGGTCAGTGTTTCATAAAGAACTGCAGGAGAAGTCACATGTAGGATTTCTGATTTGAGTACCTGTTAAAAACAGATACTTTGTTTGGTAGACTTTTTGCACTCAGATAACTTCCGATGGTGTGATAGGACATGTTTTATTTACAGTAATGTAACTGCATTCTTCATTTCTCTTTTCTCCTGCTGTCAAATTCTGTATGCTGCTCTATCCCAAAGATTGATTCCCACAGGCTTCAGCTTAAATATGCAGTGGTATCACACTCCTGGATGCATGACAGAGAAGAGGCGTGGGCAGATGTCTGCGGTGATCATACATTTACTGCAGGTTTTGCATCCAATACGCAAATCTTCATCCGCAGAGGATGCTGAGGTCCCTTCTTTGGAGGGAAGTGGGGAAAGCCTACCTGAGGTGCCAGTGTTAACTTTTTGTTTTCGAAGACCCTGCAGAACTAAATGAGTGTTTTCAGTGCCCCTAATTCCACTTTGGTAGGACAATTTTTTGCGTGCCTGCGGGACACTGAGCCATGTTGTTCCTCAGAAGTGTTTTGCTGCTAAGGCATAAACTACTGAAATAAATCGTTCCTCAGTAGGTTGAGCAGCTTTTTGGTGTTTTCCTCCGGTAAGGATGTAGGCGTAGCTTCAAGCTGTTGTTTGAAAGCGTAGCCACAGGATGGGGCTGTTGCACTGCCCAAAAGTGATCTGTCACCTCCAGGAACCGCGACCAAGCGCTGTTTTCAGTGCTAAACTCCTGGCCCTTTTCTTTATTATTCACCAGCCTGTGCAGTGGGCCTCGAGTTTATCCACTTCCAGGAGGTAGGAAATTTGGAGTAAGGTGTTGTTGGCTTGCTAAGAGTAGATCAACTTTGTTTCTTTTAGAGGCAGCTTTGTACCATATGACAAGCCCAGGTAGTGAGGTAATAATTCACATAAAGGGGGTTTGGTTCACGTATCACCGAATATGTTAAGTATTAAATTGGGATGGGGGGAGGGGGGCTAAGCCTTTATTAAATCCATATTTGTGTTTTAGAAATGTGCCAAGAAGTGTTCTAATGAAGCAGCACCTGGGGGTCAATAAATGATATCATGAATCCATTCTGATTGCCAAGAAAGATTTTAATAAAGGAAGCCATGCCCAGGGTTGACTGTTTCATCCATGGGGAATAATTGTTTTGTTTCCATATTTCTTTTACTGGTTGGTTAAAACAAGTTTGCATTTTAGCATCAAGTCATTTTTGGTTGTTCTGCATGTTTCTGTACCATTTGCACAAAGATCTGGCCCTCGGTCTGCTGATTGTAGGAGGTGTTATTTTGATTGCATGGAGACGTTGCATCTTTTACTGCCTTTCACATTTATCTCCTGTTCCTCTCTTTCTTCTCTTCCCCTCAAACATGCAGGGTGAAGTGAAGTCTGAAGAGGGGCCAGAATGGAATATACTGCGTGATGACTTCATGATGGGAGCATCTATGAAGGACTGGGACAAGGAAAGCGATGGAGAAGGCAACAGTGAAGAAGGAGGTGGTCTGAAACAAGAAGATGACAGTGACTGAATGAAACTGAAAACCATTCAAGATAATGTTTTATCTTCTTAATTTTGTTTGGATAAAAAGTCAGCATTCTGTGAATGTACAACACTTGGAGGATATTTCTTAAAAAAAAAAAAAAAGAAAAAAGACTTACACAGCCTTGGAGTGTTTTCTCCTCCATGTCAAACTTTTATTTAATATAGCTCCATTTGCTATACTGAAATCCTGAAATATTTTCCAAAACAAGTATAATTTTCAACATATTTCCAAAACATTTTGTACAGTCAAAATAGTGGCACTTGCCCAATGAAAGATGGATTTTGCCAAGGTCATTAAAAGTTTATACATTAGTCATGGCAATTGATGTATTAGTGTGCCTGCATTTCCAAATCACTGCTGCACTTTGAAAAGCTGTTGCAATTTGCAATAGAAATGGCTTACAATAAACACAGAAATGCCGTCACCTTGTAAAGTTATTGGACTTCTATAGAGTCTTTACTACTTTAGCTAGAAAAGGTTCTGTAGATAATAAAGGAAAGTAACCATTAATGTGATAGTTCTGGTCTTGGAGCATTAGTTTGATTGGAGACAACTCTGGATACATAGTTGTAGAAAGAGAGACTTGACCCTACTGATTAGGTTTAGTAATTACATGTGTATATATATGGTTTTTCCATTGCAAGTCAGATTGTGTATGCTAAGAGTCTGGTAGGAGAGGAAAGGACAGTCTTTGCTCTTGGTGTCATTGGTGAGGGAAAGCTTTTCTAGCAATACCACATAAAATTGTGTTCAGTGTTGCTTCATTTGCCGTTGTGTTGTTCTGGCCTTTTTCAGTGGGAAGCCGGAGCTCCAAGATCCATCCTGTGGGTTTAGTCATCTCTACTACTAATTCCTCAGGTCTGCAAAGGGTCAAAGGAGAGCCCTTCCTCTTAGGTGTGTGCCATAACAGTAACAAATTTGGAAGACATCTATCTGGGTAACACAATTGGCTTTGTTTAAGCTACAGCAGTTTCTCCTCAGAGGCTGTTGGTTGCAGAGATGCAGAAGCTAACACACATAATAAGAATATGTTTTATGTAAGCATATGCATACAGAAGGAATTGTGTGGTGATTAAGGTGTGCTAAATGAGAGGCTGGGGTTGAATTCTGCTGCCTTTGCAGTTCCAGACTGACTGATGCTGTGTCGTTTGTTTAACTTTGCTATCACATTTCCCCATTTGCTGCGTGAAGAAAAAGCCTTGGGACTTATTAAGAGATACTTAAAATACATAGTACTGTTCTGTCCATTTCTACAGATGCATTACAGACAAACCTTTCTTTGTACCTGCTTATAGGCAAGATATGATTAGGAGCAACTTGAAATTTTCAGTTATCAGCATGGAAAGATGCAGTAGGATTTAGATTTTCCTAACAAAGGCATTGTTTAAATTTTGTGTGTACTGCAGGATAAAAAATATAGGTACAAAATGGCAGAGAAACCTATCCCAACAACTGGCAATCATTGTCTTATCCCTAGCCTATTCATGTGGTATATATTGCAGGGTAATTCTTCGAGGAGAACTCAAAGCTAATAGCAGAAGTGTTTAGATTTTCAAGCTGTTTTGAGTGTTAAACGTATTGGATATCTGAGGAGACATTAGTTTGTGGCCTGATATTTATTATCACAAATGAAGGCATACACCCAAAATACCAAGTGGCAAAACCACAGAAGTTTGACATATGGTTATCCCAGCTTCTGAAGGCTCTGCATCTGTACAGCTGTGCAGTGTGAGTGTCACCATCTCATTAGTGCAGTGCAAAAATGTACTGCAATGGGATTTGAGTCCATGAAGCAGCGTAACATTCTAACCTCACGCTGCTTTCTTTCTAGAGAGTTCAGCTGCTTTCTGTGGAAAAATTACATCAGCACCCTTAAATCTACAGTTGTTCTCTAGTTTCATATCATCAGTTTCTTTCCATAATCAAACTTCTGGAAAATAATCATAAGTTTTTCTTAGGGACTGGAACATCCTGGGGTGATTATTAAAATTTTCAGAATGCTTTCCAAATACTTCTAGAATACTTGGGTATTTATTTGTGCACTTTTGAAGTAATTTTTTGATTAAAGCACTGAAGTGTATCTTGTGTGTTTAAGAAAATGTGAAATCTATCAATACTGCTAAAGGTATTTTGAGCTTCCATTTCATTTAGAGTGCATAGCCTATATGTGGAGAGCATTTCTTGCCTTTCAAGAGGCGTAGTACTTATATTTTTATGTTCCTTGAATAGTTATTTAAATTTTATACGGTACCTTGTCTTTGCCTTGTCCTATTTTTGTGCCATATGCCAAAAAGCTCCAAGAATTACTAAAATTGCTAAGTATATGTTTTGATTTTAGGCTGCTTTATTTCACAAGTTCAGTTTTTGTTGACTAGCAGTTCAAAAGATCTTGATTGGCCCAGGCACCTTCCAGTCCCTTCTCTAAGCTGCCCTACCCCCTTTTTCAGTAATGTTCTTCCTCTTCAGCAGCTACCAAGAACAACCTTCAGCAGCTTTTCCCAGCAGAGTGCTCGCTCTGTTTTTCCTGCTCCCATGAATATCACTGCTCAAGCAAAGCTGTGCTGCTGCCCTTCATTCCAGAGAGCATGAATCATCTCAACTTTGTATATTTCTGTACCTATCTATATAAAGCCAATAAGGATGGGGTGGTTCCAGTTTTGTTAGGCTTCAAGCCAATTACAGAGTATGTAAAGTTTAATATTCTATGGATTGCACGCAAAGCAAGAGTTTTGTTTAATAAGAGAAGACACAGGGTCAGCTCTTCCCCATGTCTCTTGTCCCCTGGTCTAGTTTCTCTTCACATTAATTGTGCTAATTTTTTTTCAGCAAGGAAAGCATGAGTTGGCCTATGGAAAAAAATAACTGTCTTGTCCCTGCTTTTCTTCAGCCTCCTGTTAGGGAAACACTTTGGGAGTAGTGATGGAATATCCTTTTTGTGCCTGATGCCACTGTACCACAGCATCTTCCCTGCTCAAACCTGGAGGGAAGAGCTCCCACTTCCACAGCTGTGAGGCAGGTTCTCCTGGGTTCACAAGCTGAGCAGAACAAAAGAGCTGGAAGCTGCTTCCTAGTGAAGATAGGGCTTTTTTTGTCCGATTTGTTTTAAAGAGAGAAATTAATTGTTTGGAGGCCATAAAAGTTTTTTGACTATCTGATGCTTCCAGAAGAAGGTGGTCTGGAGAGCTGCATCTGTTCGGAGCTGGCTCAGTAGCAGTCTCCAGGGAGGAAGGCAGAAATCATCTGGCACAAAACACTCTGCACAACTGAAAATGACAAACTTCTCATTCTTATGAAATGAGTCCTGGCACAGTTAATATACACACAGAGCAGTCATCAGTGTTGTTCACTTCCAATCCCTGCAAATTGCTCAATGATTTCTTCAAGACTTGCTGAGGTAAGGAATGAGAGGGCCAGGAGAAGGCTTGAGGTAGTGGAGACTCAGGATCATGTTACACAGATTGGGTCCTTGTGCTAAATAAGATGTTAAACTCGGGAGTCTAAGACCTCAGACACTGGAGACTGAACAAGGTCTTGATTAACAGATGGTGGAAGACTGTACATTTCATTTACTGCTGTTCTAAAGCAGTGGCTTCTAATCTCTTGCAGCATGTAAAACCTCAAATATTTCACCTCTGTAAGTGATCTAGCAGATAAGGATTTTTTCTTAATCATTCTTTTTCAGACTTTTAGCTATGGCTGAAATTTCTTAGACAAAGCATTTTGTTTTCAAGTGCATCTTTTCAGTTGCTTTTCTGTCTTAAGGGACATGTTGAAAATGAAACTCCAGTCAAACCGAATACCTTCAACGTGAAAGATCCTTGTGTTTGTGTAATGTTTCATCCCTTGGAATGACTTATTTTTGTTTAAATCCATGTGTTTAACCTGTTGGATACAAAATTGTTAAATGAATTAGGGCATTTTCATCAAGCTTTTGGATGTGAACTCATGAGCACAAACAGTTTCCAAGAGGCACTTTGGAAGGTGATTTTAGGAATACTCATAAAAAGCATTATTTCTTCACAGTGCCTCAGTTGGTTCAATAGTCCATTCTTTCATGCCAGTGCATGAACTTTGGGAGCATTATTTTATAACATTTTCTTAGTGTTTCTTAACTCTGTTTTCAGAATATGTGGTGGTGTTACTTGTGAACTGCTAACCAGGATCAGACTTGCATTGAGGTTTTCATACCACTAGGATTTCTTACAGACACAGTGTTCTCAGAAGTAGCTGAATAATTAATAGAAACAGTTCACCTACGAGATAAGCTGGTTACACTTCTTATCAGAAACTTCTGCATAACTTAGAAATGGTTAAATATGAAACCTGCTGGTGTTAATAGTTCTTTAAATCATGATATCATAATATATGATCATAAGTAGAAGGTAACAGGGGGTTGCTTGCCATAGTTTTAAAATCTGAAGTACTTAGAGATTCCACTAGCCATTTATGAGCCCTTTAAAAGTGCATTATGAATATAATCATGGAGATTGTGACTTAAGGCCTGTGGCTATTCTATCACTCTGTTGCTTTGAACTTTGCTGTTCTATCCTGATAAAGGAGGACACATTCTTACCTTGTTCAGAACAGAAAAGCATATGAGTGTTGCTTGATTCAAGCAACAAGATAGTGAAAAGCTCTCCTGATTATGTGGATTTTTCATTGACTTTTAGGTTGAGTACAGTTTATCTCAAGAGGATTTTCTTTGGTTTTTAAGTGATCCATAAACTGTAAATTCTGTGGGCAATGAAATAGCCTATTACTTAGGGTACCCATGTCCAGGGCCAAGAACTGGCCTGTGTCCATTTCAGGAAGGGTGCCTGAGGTGAGGCAGCTGAATGAAAACTGCTACTGGAGAGCTGAGGTTACCAGAGCTGTTGGTAATTGAGCCTTTGACATACCTGCCCATAGCACCTTCACAGTCACACCTCGCAGGGCTGCTTGGGGGCAGAGGCCAATCAAACACACATTGTCAGCCTTTCCACCACAGGGTGCTTCTTCATCCTCACTTATAGCCCCAATGAGTTTCAAAAGGGGTTCATACTGCACAGTAGTGCAATACTGCTGCAATAGTGTAGTTTTGTACAAAAGGTAACAACAGTGTGGTTTTGTATGTGGTGGTTTTTCTAGAAGAGAGAATTATTTGACAGTACCTGCTGAAATTTGATACATGCTTATGAAAGAAACACTCATTAATTAAGAAAAAACTTCATATAATTCTGAAGTGAATTTCTCTTCATGATTAATAGAAAAAGACCGAAGATCTTTCAGACAAGATTGTTGTCTGAAAAGACCTTCAGACAAGATCCTCAATTTAAGGACGCATTACTCAGCCAAAACAATGTATTGGACCCAAGTATAAATATACTTCCAGTATGAACATTGATCAAATTAACCCAGACTGGGAGGATGATATATTGATATTTATTCTTGTGGATTGTGTTAGCAAAGGGACCAGTCAGGCCTTGCAAGATACTGAACATCTTTCTGATACAGCACGGCAACCAGCAGGTCAGACCAGGACTGCCAGTGCCACTGCTGTTCTCTCCATCTGCTATGTTTTACCTTTTTTTTTCTTTAAACTGCTGGAGTGTGCTTTTATTTTAAATTTTGGTGTCATTGCCTAGAATTAAAGAAGTGGAACACATCTTTTGTGAAGAGATAGTTCAAGTAAGAAGGGAAAGACATGTCTTTCTACGTCCATATTGTGCTTCCCAGACACAGGCCGTTGTCTGCAATTCTCATTCACTTCAGTTGCTGCCAAAGCACATTGCTGGACTATCTGTCCCATGATGAATTAATTGCTTTTAATTTCGTAAGACTGCGGTGATGGGTTTGTGGGCTCAGGTCCTTTGTGTGAGACCCTGCTGGGTCTGATGCGCATTTTCAGCCCATGTGTAGGCATTTGTACACTCTGTGTTCAAATGACACAAGTTCGTGAGAGGAGGCATTCCAGCTGTCAGTCTATATCCATGATGGGGAACTTTAGAGACTGGTCCACAGAGTCCAGCTAAAACCAGGGGAGTAGGTGACTTTACAATTGCAATCCCATCTAAAAGATCATTGATTCAGGAGAAGCAGATATTGAACGCTTTTGCCACTCCACAGAGGTGGCCTATTCAAGATCCAGCTCTAAAATAATCTGGATATGGATCAAAATTACTACTAGCACAGAAATGGATTTTTCTGTTCTAATTCTAGATGGAGTCACCAAGCTGGGAGGATGTAGTTTGATCAGCCATTCAGGAATATTGCATTCATTGATTTCAGTAGACAGGCATAGAAGACGGGTTTTAAAATGTGTAAGGCTGAGAGGCAAAGACCTCGGCACTAATCTAGTGAGTACAGCACAAAAGCTTGGTACTGCATGAGGTTTGGTTTGATTCTGGGTTTGGTTTTGTTGCACTGCTTTCTGTAAGCTTTCTAGGATATTCTTGAACACGTGTTGCTTAAAAACCGTTAGGGGAAAAAACCCATTTCTGAAGCTGTGTTAGCTTATTAGAGCTTTTCATCTGTGCAGACTGCACAGGCAGCTTGTGAAGAAGTCAGGATGCCAGGCCCAGAGCTATTTGTTTTTTGTAGCTGCAGAATATGATTTAAATACGGCATTACTGGCTGCCCCATTTTTGAAGTTGCTGCCAATTAATCTTGCTATACACGTAATTTTCTTAAAACTTCAACTGCACAATTTGGGTGCACATTCTAACTTGAGTTACATGGTTTTAATTTGTTGAATAAACTCCAGTGGATGCTCTGTTAGCAATCCAATATTTACAGATATCAATTTTGTGTTACTTAATGAGGTATAACCCAAGTCATCACCATGCAATTCAGAAATAGAAAGCAACAGCTGTAATACTGAGAAGGAGATGCAGGTCACGAGTTCAAACCTTGAGATTAAAGGGGTGACTTTTACCCTACTGTCTTTACTTTGTCATGCTTGCTATAAGTAGATGTCAAGGCCCTCTGGTTTATAAACCACTGAGCTTATATTTCTCTGTCTTATTTCAATTATTTTTATTTTTAGTTAGTGAATCTGATCATTTTCCTCTGCTGATATTTAAGTCTTACTGACTTAAGTGGAAACAGGATTTCCTGTGGTGATTAAAACCACAGGTGCTAGGATTAAGGAAGGCCTTTTTTTCAGTGGCACATAGACTAAAATTGGAATGATACAGAGAAGATTAGTGTGGCATCCTCAAGGCTGACGAGCAGATTTGGGAAAGCACACGAGGGGATCAAACTCAGGGAGGTGTAACCTTGGGGAAACTTCTCTGGCATACACAAAGTTTTTATGAAGACTTGAGTCTTAACTGAGTCAAAGATGGAAATTGGCTGTTGGAGGCAGGAGCCTCTTTGGATGCAGCATGATGCATGCAGCCTTTATGGGAAATGTGTGTGTTTGTAGGATAATGTCTTTAGGCTGCTGCTGCTTCCCTAGACCCCCTAATATTTGGCTGTGCTCTGTGGAGACAGGGTGCAACTTTACTTCAGAGAAGCTATTTTAGGAGTTGTTAAATCCAAACCATGTAAAATGTGAAGAATAACGTAGCACTGAAATACAGACTAATGGTGATGTTCCTTTCTGTCCCCTTTTTCCTCTTATCCGTAAGACTTTTTTTGTTTGGTTGGTTTTTTGTGGGGTTTTTTTGTTTGTTTTTGTTTTGGGTTTTTTTTGTTGTTGTTGTTGTTTTTGTTTTTGAGAGTGGGGAATTATTCTGAAGGACAACAGTAATATCTCAGCAATTCCCTGAGCATTCCCCTTTCCTTCAGATTTTAGTCATCCTGGCTTGAGGTGTCCTGTCTAAAGTTCCAGTGTTGTTGTTTTGCGAGTTTTTTGGTGGTCTCTGGTAAGAGTTTTTTTGGGGTTAATTGCATTCTAGATGTCTTTTATTAAGGTGCAGTTTTAAACACAGACTATATACTGCTGTGTGGACATTACAGCTTTGTGTTCTTACTTGATGGTGGAGATGATGCCATTCCGTACATTCACAGAGATGACACCTGAATGGCTTTTTGGATCAGTTCCAGTTGACTATTCTTGTGACTGTTTCCACTGAAATTATTAAATCTATTTGTAGCAATGAGAACTTTTTTTTATATATAGGTATGTATGTATGAATGCATATATTTATAAATACACAAAAACGTGTGTGTCTATAAATATATATAAAAATAAAAGTTGTTATTTCTGTTACATATTTTATATTTGTTCTATATATATATAAGAAGTTCTGGTTCACAGAAATAAATTCTCTCTATATATCAGAAACATACCTTTGATTTGCAAGTTGACAAGTAGTTACATATGTATATACGGGTAGCAGTCTTGCATGTCAAACAGCATGTTCTATAAAGTAGCCTTTATCTTCTGGAACATGAGTGCTGCAGGAATGGGCTGTGGTTGTGTGAAATGCAATCCTGGGGCAGTGGGGCTGCTTGTGTTAGTAAGGTCAGCAGGGTTTGCTCTCCAATTCATCCAGGCGTTACAGCGCACACTAATGAAATGTGCAGCACAGAGGTATGGACTTCTACTTCACTAAGGATAATAAACAGTAAAATCTAAGGTTTTATTATAGTATATATTACAATTTTCCATTATTTGTCATCTCCTCTTTGACTCACCTTTATTAGGTGCCACCTTGGCTCTCCGAGTTGAACCTTTATATATGTATTTTTATAAAAAGGAGAATTCAAAAGTTTTTTTTCCCTAGCACCCTGCATCAGAATGACTGAGATTCTACACGACCGCAGTTATGGCTGCAGATTTCTGTGCGCGCCACAAAGAATTAATTGTGCAATCATCCTACACTCGTCATCAGTGTGAGAATTTACAAAAGTCACCTCTTAACTTTTAAAAGTTATTCCTCTTCCAACAATGTTCTTTAGTTTATGAAATGTGACCAGCCACCTTACCTAATGACCTGGTCATCAGCAGTTTTAGAAAGATTATTGCCTTTGTATTTTGCACAGCACATTTGCGTATAACCAAAACAATCTAAAAAGAAACCACAAATTGTAAAATCCTGACCACATAATTTTTAACTTAATAGGAAACATGAAACCTTTACATTTAGTGAAGTAACTTTCCAGGTGTCCCTGCTTTTCTAATAAGCAGTTAGTGTTTATTAAAAAAAAAAAAAAAAGAATATGTAAAAAAGACAGTATTGTATTGAATTAAAAGTGCCAAAACAGATAAGTTCTGTTCTTTCCCCATATGCACGCTAAGGGCCTGTTCCCACTTTTTGACTTACAAAGCTTCCACTGATAGCAGCCCCACAGGACAAGGCCATTTCACAGAGGCACAGGAAGGAGGTAAGTGTAAGCTGAGTTGACCCTCAGTGTCTGATAATCCCAGCAGCTTTTGAAACTAACAGGTAGTCATCAATAAAAACTATTTTGGAATGAAGAAAAACTGAAGGCTTTGCAAGATAAAATACAAAGCCTTATTTGGGATAATACATCAGTCAAGAAAATTAACAGTTGAATGTAGAAGCTGGGTTACCTGTGTAAAAGGTCATGTATTAACTCAGTTCTGATGCTATAACACATTATCCAGCTTTGTAGAGTGCCTGCAGTTTGGTTCTGTCATTTCTGACAGTTTTTGGTTGCCTCTTCATGTGTTCTTCACTTTAGCAAGGTGAAAATGACACCTGTTTGAGTCTAGTTTGCAGGACTTCTGTGGCAAAAAAAGCCTCCTTAAATATGCAACGGGGAGATTTGAGAAATAAGATCAGGTCTATCATGATGTATACATTCCAGGTATTTTCCATTTAGATTACATAATGGAAATTCGATGTTTATGAATGTGGATGTGTAGGTGAATGATTTGGCTAGCAGGTAGATGTCCCTTCCTGGGGCAAACTGGAGCAGCTCAGGCATGCGTGGTGGGCTTCTGCAGCTGCTGGGGATTTAGCCCAAGTAGCCAGGGCTTTTGGAATGGAGAATGCATGCTCGGGAAGTTATCCCTGGCAAAAATACCACCATGGTGACATTGGGAAGTTTAAGGGGAATCCAGCTTTGTTGTAGTCTTAAGGCAAAATGGAGAGATGCAGCTGGGTAAGCCTGACACCCTATGTCACACTAAAAGGGTCAGAAGAGAAGCAAAGGGTTTTTCTCTGATGAGAACAAACCCAAGATTTATCTTAAATTTTTTTTTTTTCTTTTTTTCCCTAGATGGTCTAAAGGACACTGAGGAATCATTGGCAAATCGGAAGGAATCTCAGCAACTTTCGAAATCTAGTCAGACTGGTTTGCTGTCAGCCTAGCTGGATCTCTGGCAGCTGACATGGAGGGTTTCTCTGGAGCTGGGACCTCCTGCCGCTCCGTGGGCAGCCTGGCCAGCTGGGCACTGAACACATGGGGGCTGATGGCCTCCAGCAGGGCATCCCTAAGGCTTCAGGTTTGTGAAGGACACTGTGAAGTTTGGGTTGTCTGGTTTTTTTTCCCTACCAGTAAGAAACTTTTAAGGATCGAAACACTTTGTAACCTGGCAGGTTGTGAGGGATCCTGAAAGATGGTGGGAAGTTCCCTGCATGAGGAGGGTGTCCAGCACTGTCCCAGTCACTGCTCTGAAGCCCTCGAGGTGAGTGGCATGCAGAGCCAAGTGCTACAGGGCCGTAGTTGCTGTATAAGGAATTCTTTCGTGGTTTCAGCTGTAGCTTTTGGACAAAATAATTTAATGACCCTTTTCTTTAGAAGTATTTGCAGTTGAGGTACCTTGTGTAACAGAGCTGATTCCTCAGCTGGCTAGCAGCGGAGCTGTGAGATGTAACAGCTCGAGGAACTGTCCCCTTGGTTTTGTACAGGTGTGCTGCAGAAGTGAAACCAGCTGAGTCTACATGTTGAGCTTGCTTGTTTATTTGAGTAATTTTGGAAACATTGCCATTCCTGACACTGCAGCTGTGTTTTTGAGGTCAGTTGGAGCAGGACATTGACATGTACAGCAGTAAAAGAGCGATGTTGTGGCAGAGAGGTTTAATCTGGCCTTGCAGGAATTCATGGATTGAAGTGGAAAGCACTATTAACTCTTGCATCGTGAGGATGCAGTCTTGGTTGTATGTGCAAGGCTGTACATACCCATATGCTGTTAAAGAATGAAGTTTACTTTCAGAGTCTGTGTGTGTACACATACCTGTCAAAAATATAGTTTCTTAGCTCCTCCATCTCTCAGAGAACGTCATCGTTGCTGGTACCCACAGCAGTCTGAGGCTGACTGGCCGTGTTGGTGCAAGATTCCCCTGCAGCAGAGCCCTGCCAAGGCAAACAGCATGTGGCAGCTCTGTGCTGCTGGGTGCCTCCATCACCCCAGCACGCAGCCACAGCTGCTCGGAGGAAGCACTTTTCCTCGCTGGGAAGGGAAAAACTCTCATTTAATTTGGAGACTGGCGTTCTCCAGCTTTGGAAAACATTTGAAAATTTTGCAGAAAGAAGGTGTTTCCTGAGGTGTGGTCAGCTGGAGGAAGTCTTCGGTGGTGTTCGGCTGGTTTGTGTCTTACATGATTCTCAGTGTGCTTCCAGGTCCCAGTCATCCTTTCTCTTGTGTGTGCTTACCCTTAATGCCACTGGCAATGGCCGAGCTGTTCTTTGGAACACCTAGGGCCCTTTGAGTACCTCTTCTACATCTTTCTTCATCTCTGAGAATAGAGGTTCTTCAAAAACAGCCTTGTCCCACTTAGATGATGTTATTGGAAACTTCTGGCAAGTAAAACCTGTGATAATTTAATTCAGAAGGGAACGTAGAGCTGAAATGAGTGAGAGTAAAGAAAAAGGCTACTTGATCACTTTTTAAAGTTAATGTACAGTGGTGATAAATGAACTGTAAAGAAAAAGCTTTATGGCATTAAGTTGAGGGATGCCTAGTAGACTGTGGAGTAATTTCCCTAGGGCAGAGTAGGGTATGGATGGAGCCTGTGATGTTTGTTGTGGCCAAAAGAGGCAGCGGAAAAATTGAATTACAGGCATAGCCAAAGCATTTGGGGCTTGAGAGTTTCTGTCAAGTGCAGATGAGGATGTATTTGCACGCTTCTGACAGGAGAGGAGACCTCGGCGAAGGAGCAAATCCTCCTCATCTGTCGTCTCTCTCTCCTTGGCCAGTAGTACCGATTACCAAGGTGTCCGGGGAGCAGCGAGAATTGCCCAAAACACACTTGGAAGTGAAACTGAGGGGCAGTGCCGAGGAGCGTTCGGTGACAGAACAGCGGGCAGAGCTGCCCCGCAACCTTGAACAGGAACGCGTCTGAGCGGTGTCCAGGAGGCGTGTTATTCTTCCTCTAACGCCAGAGTGCTGTGTGGCCCAGTTACTTTATTAATAGGTGCAAGAAGCACTAAAGCCTTTATTTAAAAAAGAAATAAAAGACTGGCAGGACTTGCTTTTTCCTCTCGGCTCCGGGCTGCCTCCCGTCTCCTCGGCCCGGGGTGAGGCACCTCGGCAGCGGCCGGGCTGCGGCGAGTCCCTCGCCGGTGGCGCGATGGGGAATAAATAGCCGGGCGGCGGCGCGGAGCCCTCCGCTCCCGCAGCCCCTCCACGTCACTTCGCAGCGAGGCGAGCACGTGGGGCGGGGAGATCGTATAAATCTCCCTCTCCCTGCGCGGCCGTGATGTTATCTGCTGGCACCCGTCCCCTCCGCGCAGGGAGAGCCGAGGGGCCGGGGGCGGCAGGCGGGGGGTGCCGGGCGGAGCGCTAGAGCCGCCGGGGACGGGGCCAGCCCCAGCCCCGCGGGGGAGGCCGGCGCGGGGGGGAGAGCGGCGCTGCGCTG
>WEKY01003039.1:1046-157371 GCA_013390045.1 Picathartes gymnocephalus | reverse complement strand
AAAAAAAAAAAAAAAAAAGTCGCCAGCTCGTCTTGTCTGTGTCCATCCAGAACATTTTCCCTCAGACTGCTGTTCACATTGGTGCTCAGAGAGGACAGAGGGGACCTCCTTCTTTTTCCCACTTTAACTAGCCTCCCCTTTCGGTTTGTGGGCGCTTTTCATTTCAGGTAGAGAAAAACTTTTCCCTTCTGGGTAGCCTCGGTTCTTGGAACCTGTCTCAGCCCGTCTGCTTTTTGCTGTTTTTAACGACCTTCTGGTGATCCATGCCACGTTTTGCACAAAAAAAAAAAGAGGGTGCAAATGCTCTGGACTGACCAAATCCACTTAGAGTGATTAATAATCATAACGACGTGCCTTTTTGTTTTGGTAGTGAAGCTTAAGTGCATAGAAAAAAAAAAAGAAAGAAAGAAAGAAAAAGCACCGCACTGCCTTAAAAGAATCTAGATCATCATCATACCGAGGAAAGTGAAATACCAGAAGCAGAAAATAACTTCACCGTTCACATTACCAAACCCTAGTCCCTAGTCATTTCATTTAGCTTGCTTCCCTCCCCCACTACTTGATGCCCTGTATACTTGCTGTCTGTTTCTCAAAAGCACATAGCTCTTTCTTAAATAGATAATTCAGCCATCTTGGTAACTTTATCCTAGAGTTTCTAATTGCATTTTCCCCTTATTTATTTTTAGTTTAGTAAGTTGTAGCTTTGGGGCTTGCTCCGTCTTGCATGGGATAGTCCTAGGATGCCAGCCAAGGCATCTGAACCCCACACTCCGTGCAGCTGCCTCCCTTTCTTCCTTTAGTCTTAAATGACAACATCAGGTACAGGACATCCTGGCAGTCAGAGCCTTTTTATTATTGTAATTATGGCACCATCCTTAATAGCCATGATAAATACACTCCACCCTTGTTACCCTTGGGGAAGAAATACTTTTTAAAAAAAAAACAAAAACGTGTATTTGAAGCCAAGTGGGCATGAGCAGAGCAGTTCAGTATAATTCATAGCTGTAGCAAGAACACAGAAGTCATGCTTGTTTTCCATGTTGATGTACCGTATTATTTTGCTGGTGGTTTTGGTAGGAGTCAGCACTTCCTTTTGAGACCTATTAGATCACACCCAGGGCGGAGGAGCACCTATGGGGAAAGATTGGGAAGACCTGTAAGAGTACCTTGGCTTGGGGAGTTGACCCGGTAGCAAAGAATCTTTGAGAATTTTAAAGTACATCTGTCCTCTCTCCTTGCTTCAGCAAACTACAGAGAGCCAATAGACCAAAATGCAGCTGCGTACTTTCCGGAAAATTAAAATATCTGTGGTGTGTGACTTGGATGGTATTGACAAAAGAGGATCTATTTTAAAACGTTGTCAGGGGCCAGATTTGTTCTGAAGTATCGATAGAGGCTTTGGAAGAGCAACGGAGATTGCAGGTATCTACCAACAGAGTGCATCAGACGTTTGGGATCCGAGGGCCAGCTAGCAGCAGATCCAGCACTACTGTGCGAGGGCTGTCGCTAACATCACAGTAAGTAGGTTAACTGTTTTTCCACTGCTCTCTAGTTATGCTGGATGGAGCGAACCTTTCCAAAAAAGACAGTAAGGAAGAAATCACTCCACCATATTTTAAAGGAAGAAATTGCAAGTGCAGCTCTGGCGGCCACAGGCACTTTCTCCTAGGCATTTCAGAGTGGATTTTTTTAACTCTACCGTGTCAGCTGTGTTGGAGAGAGGCAGGAGGGAGAAGGGGATCAGTGTGAATGCACTGGAGGTCAAAAGCTGCTGGAAGGCAGGCATGGGAAAGATCAGTGGTTCAGTTTTTGCCACAAGTTGTTAGCATTCAGTAACTGACTACAACCCAAGTATTACAAATATGCTCTAATTATACTCATAGTCAGCAGTATATCACTACAGATTGCTGATAGGTCTTCGTGGGGCATTTTGTAAAGTTCAGACAAAATATTTTTAGCAATGAGGAGATTTAAAAGGAAAACTATAAGAGATATTGTATATACCCTAAGGCATATTTTGTCTTAAATATTATCTTTGGCCAACTGTACTGTATAAATACAGTAAATATGAATAGAACTGGCAAGATGCCAATCTCCTGGGATGAATTTTAGTCAAGAAGGTATTTATGGGATATAAATAATACTGTGTCAACATTTAAAGAAGGGATCTGATTAGTTTTGAAAATATTCATATTAATCTTTTCACATGCTGTTAATTTAAGGCTCAAACTAAAGTTGTGCTAAGGTTTACTGATAGTTTGCACTGAGGAAGTAAGGGAGCATCTAGCTTGAAAGTCCACTTGAGGTTAAGGACACATCAGGATATAAGTGGAAATTCAGTGAGTCAGGGACTGCCTGACCCAAAAGCAACAGAGGCAAAAGAAGTGGCAGAAAAAAATACTACGAAGATGTTTGGGAAAAACAGAAAGCTTTTATCTGTCAAGCATGCCTTGTGCTCAGGACAGTATGCATCTGTATGAGTCTGAATCTCCCCTAAGTCTGGGTGGCAGTCAGAATTTGAGATTTTTCAGAGCAGTTTAAAGAGGAAGGTGGGATATGGTGTTCTCTGAGCACAACATCAGGGAGTTCTTGGGAATTTTGTGCCTCGGCAAAGTTACCTGAGTAAATGCTTAAAACTATTTACTGTGAATGCTGGATCGCACTAGAAGCTTATTACTTACCAGTTCTTTGTTGAATATCTAGGGCTTGATACTGAAGCTAGGTGATCATTGCTATTGCACTGAGAGTAAACAGAAATTTAATGCCAGCACAATTAAGGATTGTGAATTGTAATGCTAATGAATAACTGGCATACTTGAGAAAAACAGGCAACACATGTATCTGGAGGCAAGGGCCCATTCTGTCATCTTCATTCAAAGCAGTATTTATTCCAGCCAGTGAACTGGTTTGTAGTGATACCTTAAAGCCAGTGCACGTAAATTTTTAAGTTTTCTGCAGTCTTAAAGCTAGATTTAAAGTACTCCTTAGTCTAAGAAAACACAGTTCTTCTGGGTTTAGGCCTGGTTTTTCATGCGTTTTAAGCTACCTTAGTGTGAAGGAGCCTCCACAGGTTCCATCCTGCACTGGTGGTTAGGATTAGTCTTCTCAGGAGCTCTGTCCCATGAATATTGCTTTACATTGGCCATCATTCTGCTGAATATTTGCCCCATGAAAGACAACATTATAAGCTGCCAGAGCACAATGACATGCTTCTACTTTATCAACAAGGACCCAATTTACCAGCAGTTACACATATGTGGGTTCCTTGTTTCAGGGTACCAGAGCTGCTCCTGCAGACGGCTCCCAGCACTGGCTGCATCATTACCAGAATGTTAACAGCTCACGTGTGTTTGCATTTAGCACAACACAGAGCCTAATCTGTCCAGTTTTCCCGTGTTATTAATGATATGGAAACAGACTCAGGAGGAACAAGTTATTTTAAAACTTTCCGGCTATGCTGGACCTGTGGTTGTGCTCTGGAGCACCCGTTGTAGGAGGAGGTGTGTGCTAGGCATACTCTCTGCGTTACAAAAGCACCTGAAGCAGTGCGAAGGCTTTCCCAAGGAGAGACGTGGGGGAATAGTTCCTTATTCCTTGTTCATGAATGACACTTAATGCAATCTTCATCGGTGGAAAACCCCAGGAAATTGCACACGACTTTAGAAAGGCACAGGGTAATTTTCTAGACAGTAGTCCTCTACATACTGAGAGGGATAATAAAATAACATGCTCTGGTGCACTAATGAAGGGCAGCACCACATGTGTTTCCTGCCTGGCTTTTGAATCACCAGCTACTTTTACTGTGAGCAGGGTGCCAAGCTGGGAAGCAGGGGGGAAGGTCCTGGAGCCAGTCTGGAATGATACATGAACCTTGAGTTTCTTCCGTAGGATGAAGCCTACAGGAAGGCTGAATACCCATGACCCCCCTCTTTAACACTGCATGGTCAGATGAGCCACAAGACAGGGCTATATTCCCAAGTCCTTTCCATAACCGAACTGGAATTTCTCTGTGTCTTTTAAAGAGGCAGTCTTCACTGTAGTTTGATGAGTGAGAGGATTTGACAGAATCATGGAATCATCTAGTTTGGAAAAGACTTTTAATGTCATCTGAGTACAACTGTTAACCTATCAATGTGAAGTTTACCACTAAGCCTTGTCCCTAAGTGCCACATCTATACTTCTAAATACCTCCAGGGATGGTGACTCAACCACTTCCCTGGGCAGCCTGTTCCAGTGCTTGAAAGCCCTTTTGGTGCATATGCTGCAGTGCCCCTGCTGCTCCCCACCCTCCAACCACTGAGAGTGTGAATGTTTTATAGTCCCAGACGGCTTTCTGAAAATGTGCCATTGTCTTCTGCTCCTGGCTGGAGATGTGCAGGAGTGCCCAGAGCTTGTGCTGCTCTTGCTGGCTCTACTTGCAGGACTAGTGTGAGTAGGTGACTGAGTGAAGAAAGCAGAACATCATCTTCATTAGGTACCAGTTTTATCCTTGTTCCTCTTCGGTGCTCTGCATGAGAACTGTAGTGGCCATCAGGATGGCTGTGTTACTCTGCAGTTACTACTTGCAGCACGTTGCTGTCAGTCAGCTTGAGATTCCTGTCTGCGCCAGAGCTGAGCAGAAGGATGAATGAGAGAACTGGCTGTCATTCGCAGTGAGCTTCTTCAATACAGCCCTGAAACATGCACGGAGCTTCACACACAAGAACAGACTCATTAGCATTAAGGCTCTGTGTATGCCTAATTAGCTGCCTGAGCTGGGGCCTGGTTTACGGCGTGTTTGCAGGGATGAACAAAGCCAGACAGTCAAATTGCTCTCACTGTGTTGAAATCTGTCATTTGGGCATGGGAGCCCAGTGAGAAGGAAATGCTTTACAGCATGTTTTAGAGAGGAAAGAAGAAACTCTTCAGTGATCCTGAAGAAGGCTGACCCTGTTGGGCAGCTGGCTTCCTTTGCCTTTGCACTGATGTGCTAGACTGCTCCTGTATTGCAGATAAAGAGAGGAACCCCAGGGTATGGTGACAAAATGAGTCATGAGTGAAGACACACAAATGTTTCTGTTCCTGTTGTGAAACCACATGCAGCACGTTTTCAAGCATGCAGTTTTTAGCTTGAGGATGATACGCTCCCCAGGTATTATTTAATGTAATAATGTGTTACGGATGTTTCTGCTGGTTTGTTTAGATTAAAAGGATTGGTTTGGTCGTTTTCTTAGGGAAAGCTTGCACCCTGCCTTCTACCACAGGCTGTTGCTTGCTTCCCCTTCAGTCTGTGCTGTGGATAGTCAATACCTAGCTCCAGCATCACTGCCAGTGGGCTTCCTGTAGTAGTCAATCTGAAGCAGCAATGTTTCTTCTTAAAACATCTCCCCCATGCTTGTCCTTGCTGCCTGTGCTGTGTTAAGTGATTGCAGCTGGGCACCCAATTGTACAAGACATACAGCTGCAAGGTACAGAGGAGAAGCTCTTAAGATTTGTATGTAACACGACAATAAAATGTTGGGGACAAGTGTCAAGGGTTGTGTTTTATCTCCTTCCAGTGTGACCAGTTGTGTTTGAATTTATGAATGACTCATGAGGCAGTTCACTGCTGTGGTTCTCTTAGCTCGAATGGCACAGGATTGGCTTTGCAGAAATGAAGTGCTAGACCTGGCTTCGTTAGACCTGTCTGGTCTTTATAGTTTTTTACATGTGTTTGGTGCTCTGCAAGTTGGTCCACAGTAGAGAAGTTGCTTCTTTGGGTAAAATAGCATTCTTTAAAACAACCAGGTTTTCCAAAGGGAACATGGCACTTGGAAAGCTTCTTGCTCCTTGTGTTGGAGGTCTTGTTGGATGAGTTAAGGCAGCTGTGCAGAGAGGCTGCTCGCTCACTGGGGAGAAACGGGCTTTGCTGAAATACATTTTGTAGTGTTGTTTTTTGGGCCCTCTGGCATCCGTGTTTGTTTTCCAGGAGATGGTGGACCTCATAGGCATCCCTGCAGCAGATTTGTGGCAGTGTGGAGAGGATCTTCAGCACATCTCTCCCTTGTTCAGTTTTTAATTTGGACAGTGACTGAGGAGTGCTTCTCGTTTCATGTATAATGCTCATTGACATATTCAGGCTCTTTGCTGTGGAGCTGAGCTTTTCCCCTCTGAATCCCCCTTAGGGAGGGAGCCTCTTTTTGTTATATAATACTTACTACAGTGTGATGCTGACTTCAGGTTATTAAAAATAACTGTGTAAATTATAAAATATAAGTTGACCTCATAGCTGACCCTGCTTTGAGCTGGGGGTTGGACTTCCAACATGAATTAACCTGTAAGCCTTGTAATACTACATTTTAATATAAGGAAAACAATGCATTGTATTTCAGCTTCCACAGGGTGGTCTTGATTCAAGTATCACCACATTTCTAAAGATGTGCTGTTTTCTGCCAGTCTTGAATTTGTCCCTCTGCTATAGCTTTCTTGCACCAAAATGTTCTGTTCTTCTTTCCCTCTGCACATGGTTTTATTTTGCTTTTCTTGCTTGAATGTTGCTTTTCAAATAAGCATAATAAGTTGCATGAAAATAGACTACTGTATTGGACTTCAGCAAAAGCTGTGGCATAGTTTTAGGCAAACTGAGGAGGGGCGGGGAAGGAAAATGTTGTGATACTGACCTTTCACTTTGCTTGTTTGGCTCCCTCCCATCCTATCTAACCCACATGGCACTGACAAATACCGCATCTGTCTTGACAGGCAAGTACACAAATAACCATTCATTCATAACTTGGAGCTGCTGTAAGACTCCTTATGGGTTGCTTAATCTGACAGTTGTGCATTTGAGCTGAGGCTTTGAAGCAAAGACTTTGCAGAATGACCGTGAGTTCAGCCTGACTTTGTGAAAGCTGAGAGGGAGGTCTTGCGTGAAAGAGGATACTGTACTTGAGGGTGTGTTGCGTGTGCATGCGTGCACACACGCGCGTGCATACATTTTGGAGTATTAAAACATCTGTTGTTGCCAAAGCCCGAATTGGAATGTGCTGGGAAAGATAATTTAATTTTTAGCTTCTGGATTCATTTCAGTGATGGTAATTTCAACACTTCCTGGGGAGAGTCTATCGGTGGTTATGCGCATCAAATGCAGCCGTAAATCTGTCATTCTTTCCATTTCAGTTTTTCAGGCTTACAACTTCGTTATTTTTCCCTGTTTGGCTGGTGTTAGTATCCAGTGTTTTCCCTGGCTTCATCTCTTTTAAACCCCTGCTTTGAATTTTAAAAGGCAAGCTAAGCCTGTTGAAGTTCCTTCTCTTACTTGTTTTTGTTTACTTACAGCATTTGCAATTCAGCAGCTAGCTCAGCTGAAATAGTGATGGTAATATATCTTTACCATAGTGATGATTGAAAGATAGGAATCAGAACGTGTTGGTTTTCATTCCTTGGGGTTGGAAAAAAAAACCAATCCACAAAATCCCCCAACCCTGTGGGTGAACTTTGTACTCACAAGGCTGAAAATAGGTGTTAGCAGCACTGACTCCGTTGAAGTGGTCGGAGAGCACCTCGGAATCACATATTTGATGAAGACTTCTGCACAATAATACTTACTAATCCTGAGCCTGCAGTTGTATTTACAGCTGATCTCCAGTACCCCAAACTGAGAGAGCGGTCCTTGCTTATTTGAGTGGGCATTGTCCAGTATGTATAAAAGTACTTCTTTTGAGCTTAGGGCAAACAGTCATAAAGATCTCTAGGACTGCCAAGATGTACACTTGGAAGTACACCTGCAAAACTTTCCATCTTCCAAACCGCATGTAAAAACAGTGCTGCAAATCCAGCCTCTTCTGATGCAGCACTGGGCTGAAACAATGGCACAAGGGGCGATGAGGGCCTGGTGTTCACCAGAGCCTGGGACAGGCTGCTGCTCCTTATCCCACCTCTGCTTGGTCTCATGGGTGTCCCAGACTAGCGAAGCTGAGAGATGTCTTTCCGCTCCCAGACTATGGAGGGGCCGCTCTGCCCTGTGCATCACAGTTCCTGGCCTTTGTGCTTTGAGGCTTTGGTGCAGGAATTGATCCAGCTGACTGGAGAATAGTTAAACAGAGCACTTACTGAATGCCTAATAAGCAGGATTTATAGATGCCAGGGTTCGGGTCCACTGACACGTGCGGTACTGGCAGTTCATTTCTTCCTTCAAATGCCTGCAGGGGGTAAAAGGGATATTTGCCTTAGGGGAACAATAAATGATATATTGTATTCTCCAGCGTGATAGGACATTGTAAACAGTCTGGAGATGTGTTGGGTTCTCGTTCTTGCCCAGTCTCCAATCCAGCTTTCTTGTTGCAGTTGGCTCTGGGCCTCCCTGGCAGAGCAAGGGCTGTGTATGTCTTGTGCCAATCACTGCTTTATGCTCAGATTTTTCTTGATGAGCACTTTGGAAGTGAGGTAGCCACATTTCAACATTGAGGTTTACTGAAAGATGTCTGTTCGTTTCACTTGTTGTGCTCGTTGCGTGTTTATCCAGCCTACGATGGCAGGCTATTGCAGCAGACACACATCTCTACGTCTGTAAGTGGGGAACAAGTTCCAGCTTTCTTGAAAATCAATCTGCTGTACTGATCTGGTGGTGTGATAGGAACTGAGAGGCTCCCTGCCAGGATATACAGTTTGCAAAGCAAGGGAGCTAAGTGAGCAGCTTTGGCCCAGTTTGGATGGACTCAGAACAGATTGTTGGGGGCCTGACCTTCTTCTCCCTCTTTGAACCTGGATTCCCTCATTCCAGCTTGCATTTCTCCCTGATGCTAGGAGCCATGTATTTGGAAGTTTCACATTCCCCTTGCTAATCAGGGAAGAAAAGAGCCCCAAAAGAATCTGGAAAAAGAGATCTTTATGAAGGTGGCCATAGTCTGAGTTACAACAATATCATGTGTCTGAAGGAACTTGCCTCCTTCCAAGCTGCAGTCCCATTATTTACCACACTTCATTGGGAAACCTAATTTTCTCTGGCTGGAAGTGTATTTGTTGAGGTAGAGTCTGGAAGGGAATCTGCCTCATGCACACTTGCCACTGAGCCAGCTATATATGTGATACAGTCAAACCTTTCAATTTCTCTGCCTTTTTCTCTGCCTTATGTTCCCCAGATTAAGGGCCCTGGTCCAAAGCCTGCTGAAAACACTGGAAGTCTTTCCACTAGCTGCAGAAGTCTTTCGTCAGGTATTAAGTGTCATTCCTTTGTTTCAGGGAATGACCACATCTCCAAGATATATTGGGGTGTATTACTGTAATGTGGTGCTTTCCCCTTTATTGAGTTGCCACTGCAGACATTCTTCTGCATAAGGCCCTGAAAAACAAAGACCACGTTTGAAAACAAACACCTTAGTTAGCTTTATTGATGGAATCATTTGTTGGCAGATGTCATCTGGGATAAGCATATGGTGGCAATATGGCAAGAACTGCAGACTGCAGAGAAGGAGGGATGAGTTAAAGTCCTGTACTTCTTAGGTATTCCACATCTTCCCCAGTCTAAAATAAATGACCATCTGACTGCAAAGGTCTTGGCAAATAAACATGCCATAATGTATCTTTATCATCCTCCCTACAGCGAGTTTTGTCTAGAAGTTCATCACTCCACATCCAGAGGTTTCTTAGAAATATGTGCAAAATCAGACCTCAGTGCCTGGAGCAGGGAAGAATCTAAAGGCTTTGAATAAGAATGTGGTAAATCTCAGTGCAGTGGACTGTAAAGAATGGTCAGGGCTAAGCCAACAAGGTGTTTTTATTTTATCAATAAAATCTTAAAAGTCAGTTTTGCATAGAGCTGGAGCCAGGAGGGCCATTTCTGAAAGTCAGTTTGCTGCATGATATATGCTGAGTTTACAAGCTGGAAAGCCAAGAAGTTTGGGAACAAGAGCTGTGCTTGTAGCATGAAGGTGCATGTGGTTTTACATAAAGCCTCTCTGACTTGTTGTGTCTCTGAGTGGCTCACAAAATAACAAGTTAACTTTTGAGATACATTTTTTTTTTGCATGGATGAAGAGCTGGAGCAATTTAATTTGAGTCAGCAAAGTCACTCCAGATTTTTTCCTATGGTGTTGAAACTGGATTCTGTGCAGCAATTGTTTAGGCAAGCAGAATGATCATTGTGGCCAGGGTTTTAAGCAGTACCTAAAGGAGTGGTTTCTTTGTAGCCTTTGAGAATCCCAGCCTTTTGTTCAGATGAAGACTGAGGCAGTTAAATCTTTTTGATAAGAAATGTCCTGAATGCTGTTTTGTATCATATTTATATTACTACTGTATACTTTTCAAAGCCTGAAAGGACTCAACATCCACCACAGGTTGTTGGGGTTTTGTGTGTTTGCTTTTTTTTAAAAAAGCAAAGCAAAAAGCTTGGTTTGTATTCTGTCTATGTGGTACTTCCTGTGTCCTGGTGGGATGAGATTTCATTTGATTCAGGATATGCAACCAAATGGTTTGATTCTTGTTTCATATAAGGCAATATTTAAATGTCACAGTGTATAAAGTGCCTTAATGTAAGGACAGCCAGACCTTCAGGCAGCTTTCTGGTTGAGCCTGTATGTTGCCTGGCAACTGAAGAGATGCTCATCTCAGCAAGGATGACATGTTCTTCTAAGGGTATAACATTCCAGCTCTGTTCACACTTATGGCTAATCAGCAGTTGGTATCATACTTTAGAAAGGATGAGACTGATCTTGCTCTAGGAAGCTTTGAGTTACGGCAGAATGGACAGGTTAAAAAAGCTGGAAACCCTCATTATGGTATTCTGGTCTCTCCACCTGCATATTCCAGGCCAATGAGTTTTGAATTAACTCCTTTTTGAAAGGGAATTCACATCACACTTGGGAAATTATTCCAGTGATTAATTACATGGACCAGAAATGGGTATATTTGTGGTTTACGTTGTTTAGCTTCAAGTTCTAGCATTTGAATCTGCTTTAAACCTTCACTTGCTATTTTGAAAACCTATTGTCAGATCTGTGGACTTTCTGTAGGTACCCACAGGAAATGGAAGTTTTGGAGAGGGGAACTGATCTGGCTAAGAGTAAGCTGGCGTGGCTGCTGGAAGACCCTGCAATTAGCAGCCAGGAGCTTGGCATGGGCTGCTTTATCCAATTTTAAGTGGTTTTTCATATCTGCAGACTGTGATCAAGCCTCATATCTTTAAATTTAAGTGTGCTGTGCTCCATGAATTACTTACTAGCCTTTTCAGTTATTCTCATGGTTCCTCTCTGACATGCTTCTGCTTTGTTCATGCTCTGCTGAGACTGTGGACAACACTATTGGACACAGTATTTCAAGAGTGGCTGTGCTGTTATCAGGTTACATGCGTGTTGCAGACCCTTCTCTAATTCATTACTACACAGTTTATGCAGCTGACTTTGGCAGTAGCTTTGCCAGGAGCTCTACAGGAGAAGTTAAAATTCATGCTTGGGTAATTATCCACCAGGGTCTCTCCCAAGTTCTTTCAGTGCTGCTGACTATCAAGATGAAGCCTCCTATTCTGTAAGTATGGTCCAGTTTCTCTGTCCTACAATATTTCCATACTGAAAAACATTTACATCTTGATAATTCAGGATTCAAGTCACTCTATTTTCGGTGCGTATTCTTCATTTTTTAACACATCCATATCATTATTGAGTCTGCAGCTGATTGGTAAAGGTTTGGTTTCCTTACAGATGATGGATAAAAATACTAGATAGTAGAGTACAGTAAAATGGGACCTTTGTAGATGCTTTTCTCTCAATAATGGATTGTATTTTAAGTCTCATAGAAAAATAAGGCTTTGATTCATTTACTGCCTGGCCCTGTTGGTGTCCTGTCGTTCCTGTTTCCTAATGAAGCCATTATGTAGCACCAGCTTAAATGTCTTGCAGCTACCCAAGTACATTACATTAAAACAGTTGTCTTACCTACCCATGTCACTCAGTGAGGTACAGACCAGTGGCATCTGTTTTCCTGAAGCTGCTGTGGATTATACTCCCTTTGTTCCTCTTAGTTCATTCTCATTCCCACACTTCACATATTTTTTCTGGGATCAGTGTAAGGCTGACTGTGTAAGCGTGATATCACAGATTGCCTGTTTAGGATTGTGTATGAACAGTTATGTTCTGCCTCAAATCTTTAAGGTATTTTGCAGTGTTTAAGATTTATTGAAAGCTAGTTTTAGTAATTTACATTCTTCCTTGAACAGCTCTTTAAAAAGTCCTTATGCAAGTTATCCGGTCTTACTTATTTTACAGTGTTAAGACCTTCTGAGTTGCTGCTGAAATAAAAAAAAAAAAAAAACCTGTTCATCTTATACTTGCCTTTTTTAATCTACAGAAGTATATTTGATATTTCTGTACTGCTATTTCAAAAGTTTTTTGTGTAATGGAGGAATATCACTGTTAAGCTTCCTTAGTACTCAAGTAAATCTCATCTCTAAGTTTCTTGGCCATGGAGCTGGTGCGCCCATTTGTTTTTTCTCGTCTGTTATCTGCAGTTTTTATTTCCTGATGTTAAAGCAGTTCTCAGCAGCTATTAGTTTTAGTCTTACCTTTTTTTGGTAATTCATAGTTGCATTTTTTAACTTTATCTTCCTAAGGTGGCATTCTTATAGTTCCATCATGATTCACAGGCAGTTTTCTAACCGGAGTGGTCTCTTAATTTGTTGAATGTGTATCATTTCTACTTGACCAGCAAGCTAAGCATCGGTCCATTATCCTGTCCAGTTTTCTCTGTAAACTCTTCTGTCCAGTTGATTCAGTTCATCATTGTATCATCTTGGTATGACTGTCTCCTTCGTAATACTAAATCCATATGTGTTCAATTCTTTGGGACTTCCTGATTTTGTGCAGAGCACGAGGTGATCACTTCTCCCTAAGCTTTGAATCCTGCCTGTCAAGCACCTCGCTTCCATCTTAAAAATAAATCAGTACTTACATCTGGCCCTTTGAAGTTGCTTAGTTGTTGAAGAGTTGAAGCGCCAGCAATCTAAAATCAGGGTTTTGTGGAGACCAGCTCATCAGAGTCACCATATCTGCTCAGGAACCAGATGTAAAGATGTGGCCTGGCAGAGTTTGGTGGCCCTTGTGCTGGCGAAAGCGGTGCCACCCTCCGCTCCAAACTGCAGAGTAGGTGGTGATGGGTTATCTGGGGCTCGTACCATTGGCAGCTCTTCCCTCAGAGGAGCAAGGGGCCAGACACTCCAGCTGTGAGGTTAGTTCTCTTGCCAGAAACCATACTTTTGGAAGGCAAATAATATTTTTGGGTTTCTTTTCCATGTTCAATAGCACAAGACATGGGAGACCTCCAAGTCACTGACTCAGTTGCTGACTCCATGTGCAAAGCAGTTAGTGGGTATGTTCTTCCTACCCCACCCAGAGGTCTGAGCCCTTAACCTATAAAGAAATTTCACTTGTGTTAAAAATAGCGTAGAGCGCGTAACGGATCATAAGTCATCCTAGTAATTGCAACTTAGTAAAAAGACCTTGGCATTAGGGTTATCTGTGCTTAATAAGAGTTAATACGCTCATTAGCACTAAATTGGAACTAACTCTAGCAAGTATCTTCATGGAGCAATCTGGGGGGTTTTTTTAAGTTATTGTTCAAAGAGAATGACCCGTTACTCTGCATTAATCCTCTCTGTGTTAGCCATGATTCCGCAGTAGCAGGATTTATGGCTAGCTGTACATGAAGCTCTGCAGATGAGTTTTGTTGTACTGTACTGTCCTTTGTGTGCTGCAGCTTCTAATCCTTCCATGTCCATCTCTGTAGTAGTTTCTGGGCTCACTGAGCAGACGTATTTCCCATTGAGTATGTGAAGCATTTTTAGGGATATTCAGAAGTGACCTGGGAGCTTCCTGGGCCAGCTGCAGTGAAGTAGAGGAAGGAGTTGAAAGCTGAGCAGCTTTGCATGGGCAGACAGGTGTGTGTTCCCTGCATGCAGGCAGCTAGTGGCAGTTATAGTGGCTGCAGAGATTTCCTGAGAGAGGCTTAAAATCTCTGTGCTTTTCTGTTCCTGATTTGCACTGCATGAGGGTGTAAATCATTTTAATTGTAATTATTGTTACAAAGCACGAAAGATTGAACAATTTTAATGTGGTTTAAAACTTTCACTTCCCTCTGTCTCTAGCATTCATCTGTTGTCTGCTGTCTTTATCTTAATCATTTAAAGATGTGTTGCCTGTGCTTTGAGTCTGTGAATCTTGACTTCTCTGCTAAGAAAAAAAAAACCAACGTCGTTTTCTTTTGCTTTTCCTTCTTCATTACACTTTTACTTCTTGGATAATTCTTTTTTCTTCTTTTTCTTTTCCTCCCTAGAGTGAAAGGGTTGGACAATCCAATCCGCTTTTCTTGAAAATAACTTGCTTTCATTTCCTCCTGGAGCCAGGGAATAGTTTGGAAAGGCTGTTCTCTGGACCCTTGGCTGAGCCGGAGAAGGCAGCCAGCTGTGCTGCTTGCCAGGGGAACAGGAGCGCTTCCTGGCAGAGGTGGGGCGAGAGGAATGGAGCCTGTGCCGTGGGACTTGCTTTCATCTCCTCCACTCTCTGCAAGGCAGTCCTGAAATTTCCTGACCACTGTTAGATCTTCCAGTTAGAACAGCTAACTAGTGAGGCCCACTCGTATAGAAAAAAAGCTATAAAGGAAGAAAATGCAGCTTGCTTTTCTAAACAGCAAGAGATTAAGAATACTAATCCATGCTGGGCACTCTAGCACAAGTTTCTGTGTGAAATTTTGAATACTCGGTAAGGGAAAATGGGTGTTCCCACGTGTCTGATCACCATCACTGTTCACCTGGTGTGAGCGCCCTTTTTGTATAATCATCCACATAAGTTAAACTGTAGACATAGACCCCATTTTTATCCTATTCCATTTTATTTAGCATATTTAGGTTTGGATGTCCTGGAATATTCTGAATCCTTTTTTTTTTTTTCCCTGTTTGTTTGTTTTCTTTTTCAAATTTCACCCTGTTGCTGAGGTGAAGTCTTGGGTGGGAGGAATGCATTGCATTCTGGCTTTGGACTCCTGCAGACAAGTTGCTGTCTGCAACACTGCAAATGCGTTACTTCTTGGAGTATTCTCTGAAGTGAAATGTTGCAGGTTTCCTGGTAAAATCTGATTAAACTTAATTCCTTGCTCTTCATTGCTGGGGTCTTTATCAGAAATAACACAAGCAAGAAGGCTTCTGCTTTAAGCCTCTGGGAAAAAGTTTGGAAATATCTATCCCCTTTTATGGTTTCATCATAGATGTGTTTCAGAAGAGGTCCCAGTGTGAAAACAACTCCCATGGAGAAGCCTTTCTTTTATTTGCCTCCAAGTCTGACTTGCCTAAAACTGTAACTGTTTGCTTGCCTTCTTCCTAAGGCACTTTAGTGATACCTGGAGATGCTGTGGGATTCTCATGCCACCTTTTTCAGTGATACATTCCTCTATATCTGTACTGGTTCAGCTTTTACCATGAACCTTAAGTGAAGTCAGCAAATGGTGAGAGGTTCATGGCTTGGCTTGAAGTCACAACTGACCTACCAGTGGTGACAAAGCTCCTCACCTGAGGAGCTGATTCCTGCACTTGAGCCAGCAGTGATGGGAAATCTCCAAGCTGTACAAAGCCTCAGCGTCTTGAGGAAACTTCATTCATGCTCCCACATGTTTTCAAAGGTGGAGGAAACAGTTTGTTTGAGGCTTTGTTTTATCCACTTTTGTGAAAGCCTGGTTATGGTGAGATGAGCTTTACAAACTTCTAGTTTGGATTGTTGTAATCATGATTCTGCAGTTGGATGCAGAAAATGCTGAAGGCTGACTTGACAAACAGCAGCCAGTGCCATCAAGAGCAAATACATCTCATGTGCTGTGCAAATGGCGTTGGCTCTGCCAAAATCTTTCTCATAAAAATTTCTGTCCTTGACTGGAATTTGGGAACCCTGTGAGAGCCTGGGATCCTTCTGCCTCAGAGATTTTGTTGACCTCAAGTAAATACAAAAATATGCATCTTGCTTTTAGCATCATGAAGCAGTGGTAGTGTTTTTGGGTACTGACAGCCAAGCAGGTGGGCATGAGCACTCTTAGTTCAAGGGCACTGGCAGCTATTCTGTGTGGTTTGTAACCTTTTCATTGCTTTTGACAAAGAGCTTTCAACTTTTATTGATGCCACCAAAGGAAAAAAAAAAATCTACGTGAAAGCGGTCTTGTTCTTCTATGCCGGAAAAAGTGAAAAATAGAGAAAGACGTTCACTATGGATATTTTTTTCCCCTCTTTTGGTGTAATTGAGAGGCGCTAAGTAAAACATCTATGGGTAGGAACAGTCCAGCTGGGGAGGCTGTAACTGCCCATGTTTAGTGTGTCAGGGCTCTCCACAGCTCCTGTAACAGAGATCCTTTTCTTTGCTCCCATTCTGGTCCTTCTGCTGCATCAGCCAACTTTCACCCCATACTGCAGCTGCTGACAGAGAGGTTTTCTGATGTGTGGAGCCAAGGGCCAACCACAGTTTGTCCGTGTATTTACAGGGATCGTTTCACTCTAGAAGTGTAGCCAAGTATTTCTTGATAGAAACATTCTGCGTCCATCTAACAACACTATCCAATTGAGGCAAAGTGGAGAATGCTGTAATACTTGTGTTACAGTAGCTGCTGAAGTCCCAGTGAGAGATCAGGGCCCTGGTGCGTGAGGCACTGTTGATCTCACAGTACTTTTCCCAGCCCTACAGACCTTCCCATTTAAGCTGACAAGTCAGATAATGATGCTCTGTGGTATTACCAGTTACACTGCAAAAGGCACGTGTGCTTGAAACCAGAGATTTTCATGTGATCTTAAATATTTCTTCATGTGAGCGTGTTCATCATCTCATCCAGATTGCTTATCTAGGAAGTGAGCGTACATGAGAAATGGAGAAACTTCATGTCTTCATTCACTGCTACTGGTCGTTTTTTTGTTTTGGTTTGGAGTTGTTTTTTTTTTTTCAGCGCCAGACATTAATCTTGGCCCTACAGCCCCAATAACTATTATTTCTCATCAGCAGCATGGTGAGTCTGAAAAGAGAAATTAGAGTCAAGAGGATATTTTCCCAGAAGATTACAGCAGTTATGATGGAGGTCAAACTTTTGGCTTCAGCTATTGGACTGTTTCGCTTTAAACTTGAAATGCACATCAATGAAAGGAGCAAGTTCAAAGTTTAGCGTGAAATAATGCCAAAGACTAAGGGGAAAAAAAGCATATCATAGTAATTTTACAAAAATTCGCCATCACTCTTCACACTGAATATAACTTTTCAAGCCATATGACAACCAATCCCGAGATAATGAATCACCAGTGGAGGAAAGTATCATACAACATAGTGTCGTGGTTTGGGGAATTCACAACCAGGGAATGGAGTATCACTTATGATTATTTAGTGTGTTGTTTTAAGCACAGCCTTGGTTTTTATACCACAGAGAATTTACTCATTATACTTGCATTATTATACATTTCAAGTATCCTGGTATAAATCCCTTTAATACAAGGCTTATCTCTTTAACTTAAGGAGCTGTTAAGATTTATTAGTTAGTTCCAGGATAGTTGCAGCAGACTTCCAAGTGTATTATGGAGGAAACAGAATGCTTGGAAGAAATATTGTTAAATTTTTACGTTAGCTGCTCTGTATATGTGTAATTAGTATCCTGTAAAAGTCATTCCCACAGGAAGGGTTTTAGAAGCCTGCCACTCATTCTGGCTGCAATAGGAGCTTTCTGTGCATGGCCCTTGTCTAAAGGTTTTCATGATGCCTAGAACAAACCTTCCTTGCTGCAGCTCAGAACACTCAGGATTTATCCCTCATGGACGTGGAAAATGGATAATTCCCCTGCTTCGTATGGCAGCTGTTTAGATACCTGGGGGCTGTTTTTGTATAACACCCTCAGTAGTCTCTTTTTGGCTGAGCAACCCAACTCATTAGTCCGTGTTTGATAGCTCAGTGTAATCTCATTCCCCTGCAGCACCTAGGTGGGTAGAGCTTCTGTTTTAACTGGGAACCACTGGTAACTGCTGGCTCAGGGCAGTTTTCCAGTCTTGCAGCCTACCTACTGTCTGGTTTTGTCTAGACCCTATTTTCCTCATTTGCTAACAGGCTTGTCAATGTCCAAACCTACTGAAGTCAAGATAAATGTCACCTGTGGTTTCTTCTCTATTTGTAAAGTTTGTTATCCAGTCCTGAAGGCACTTCAGGTTGTTTGGACACTAATTGCTTCTGACAAGGCCATGTGAGCAGTTACTCAACTCCTTGTTTTCTTCCAGGTGCTAACAAATTGTTTGTTTGGATATTTTTCCACTCTGGTTCTGTCTTGAATTTCTCACTATCCTTTATTTCCCTCACCTCCCCTTTTATTTTATTTTTTTAATAGGTAGCATAGATTGCTCCATTCCAATCTTCTGGTGCTTGACACTGTATTTAAAATTATCTTTTCTTAATTGTAAGAGTAGTGTATTAATTTGTGGCAGGTATTTTCAGAAGGTTAGGTAATTGTAGAAAAATGTGCAGGTGTCCATAGTTCCTTGCACGCAAGGCTGTGCACTAGAGCTGTATTGCTTGTGTAAGAAGGGTAGAAAAAAGGGGGATTGAATGTCTGTGTCAGAGATACTGTGCCTGGATCTCTGCCCCTAACCATGCTCTTGTGTCTGGGGTTTTTTACACTGTGCTGTGGCCCTGGTTCACTAACTGGTCTTTTAATTGGTTTGTAGCTTGCTATGTACTTGGAGAAGCAAGACAAAGTTTGGGAATTCTGTTGAAATATATTGTAAACAGCCAACTGAGTTGTTGGTTGTATGGTGAAGTTACTTGTCAAATTTGAACAGTGTCATGATCATACCTTTTTTTGTTTTCAAAATCAACCTGAGGAATGATGAGTAGTATCTGTAGAATGTACAGTAGTATTCTGTAGTATCTTTTACCCAAATGCCTACAGGAGTCTATCAACTGAGAAAAATAGAGCTCAGCTGTGACTCTCCCTATCTCACATTATTATTTTGGTTCATTTTTTCGGATAGAATTAGGATTTGATGCCCTTTCAAAAAAATGGAAACTATGAAAAGAATGGAGAAAATAACTTCTAAGCATTTTCTCTCAGGCCTCTCTTTTGAAATAACTGAATGAATTAAAAAGTAACTTTTCCATACTCTTTTCAAGAAATCAAAATAAAGCGGTGTCATGTTTCTGACTCAGTGTACAATGTTTGTGTACAAGGTTTGCTATCCCAGAACATACAATTGATATTTATGAGAAACATAATTTTCTACATTCTTTGGGTTTTTGTTCCTTGGATAGAGACTACTCAAGTTTCATGCAAGCACTGTACCTTGCCCCGGTCTCCAGGACAGTGGTATTTCATCTCCTCTGATTAACAGAGATATTGAAGCATTATTTTTTTCCAGTAGCCTGTATTTGATGCCATGGATTATGTTACTTTGCACATGAGCTGATCCTTTTTTACATTTCCTCTCTTCTTTTTTGTTTCAAGTCTCAGTGGCTCCCTTGCTGTATCCAGGTGCCCTTCCCTTCACCCTTGGGGTAGCTGGCAAGGAAGAAGGAGGCATTATGTATTTGCAGTGCTTTAGGCAAGTGGTGCCACAGATTAACTGGAGATGTGGTTTATCATAAGTACGTGCTATTCACCTAATCATTAGATTAGTACTGTCATAGCTTATTTCCAGAATGAACTATTCAGTCTTTGTTTTCTTTCATTCCACTCTGGAATCCACTGGATCTCCTTGCTTTGCTCTGACTTCTCTCCATTTCAACACTATCCTATTGGAAAGATATGTGCAGCACTGAAAGGGAATTTTTGTAGGTGTGTGTGATCCCAGTTAATTTCTGTAGTAAAAGACTTACTTCAATTTTTGTTGCAGTCTGAGGGCACTTTATTTTGCTGCAGTAATGCATTGAGAACTCATTTATCTGCTGTACACCATCAACCCTTGTCTTGCCGTGTCCTTGCAGTTGAATCACTTTTTAAAATTATTTTTCACAGTAATTGTAATACTTATGATTATTTTGTGTCTTCTAGAAATACTTTTGCGTATGTAAAATAACCTATTGTGTAAATTTGAAAATGGCAAAAAGTTGTTCTTTGTTACTTGGCTTGACTGTAGGGTGGTTAGCTGGTGTCCCATCCTTCTCATTTATATCTGTGATCCTGAGGTGCTGGTAGTAGCTGTGCCTCAAGAATACGGAGCCGTGACAAAGGTGTCACCTCCTTATTGACCTAAGTCATGGGTGCGTTTTGAAGACAAATTCCTTTTGAAGTTTCTCCTCTGAAATGTGGAGGTTTTCCTTTTGATGGAGGGGCAGCCTTGGGTTGAGGAGAGGTAGATTAGTCCTGAAGTGTTCTGTGTTTTGTGTAAGTAGGTGTGATATTTCACTGTCACGTGTTCTTTTGTGTCAGTGGTGAGGAGGACTCTGCCTCCAGGATATTCAACCAGTACTGCAAGCAAAACACCCAACTCAACAACAAACTCTTCAGTTTCCTGTTTCACGTCCACTTTCCAGTGCTTGTTCCCTCTGAATATGGTCCTTAAACTCAAGTATCCTGTGTTATTTGTGTCAGTGTCATATGACTGAAGCAGTAAAAGGCTAATTTCTGGAGCCCTGCTTCTGTAGGCATGGGTCAGCTGAATACCTGGAGAGCCCCACCAGTAGGAAGTATGACTAATAATGCGTGTAGAGCAGAAAATTTAAAACCTGCCATGAAGAGCCACCATGCTTTTCATATTCCTTTGAAGTAATGTGTTTTCAAATCATTCTTTAGCTTATTCCAAGAAGCTGCTGAGGCATTCCTAGTCTGTTTTGATCCTTAATAAATGCAGACATTGACCCTGTAGTTGCTATCCATATTCATTATCGCAGTCATGGTGTTGTATGATGCAATTTGTGGAGCTCTTTCACTGAATGTGATCTCTGTCTGGAGTCTGAGTTAGTTTTGGATTCTTCTGAATCATAAATGGTCAGAACATCTTTTTCTAATATTTAGTTGGATGTCATTTTGTTAGTCTGAAACATATTCTTTTATATTTTTTGTTTCTTCGTGTGCATATAAGTGTGTCTGTTTGTATGCACGCCTCTTTCTCTAGAGAATTTTGTCTCAAACATTTATGTGCGCCCAAAAAAGCAGAAAGTAAATTTGCTTGCCAATATAAATCCAATTTTGGGGGGTATTACTGTAAAAATTTAAAAGAAAATAAGTGAAACTTCAGGTGGAGGCAGAGAGTTGAAATTAATTGAGCAAAACCTGCCCTTAAAGTAGGAGGCAGTAAGCAATCTGTTGTTGAGCTGGGGTAGTTCCATTGTCATGGGGATACCGTGGACCTGCTGGAGGTGTGTGTCCATGGCCCTGTGACCCAGGTACCTCTGGTGCACAGCTGTCCTGCACCACAGTTTTGTTACCATGGTATCTCCTCCAGGGTGTGATAAAGCTCACCAAGGAAAAAGGAGTCAGGAACTCAGTCTTGGTGATGTCTGTCCAAAAGCCAGTTCTCTGCAGATGAACCTCAGGCAGGTGGCGGCACTCGGAGCGATTGGTATTTGTAGTATTTTGGGGAAAGACGTTTATCTTGCCCTTTGGAAAATCCAACTGGATCAATCTAGCTGTTTTATTTGGACACAGGAAAGCTAGTCTAGCCCTATAAACCTGAACACTCAGCTATGAATAGCACAGACAAGAAGTGAGTGCCCACTATGATATGAACTTCTGCATTTCCTTGTGTGTTAACCTATCACAAGGAGGAGCCATGCTATAAAGTGACATTTTCCTGTCTGTAATGCCCCATGTTACCTTGTGTAATGCAAAAAGAGAGTCTATACCTGCAGGAGCCCTTGCAGTGAACTGTACCCTTTCCCATTCTCCTTATTCCCAATTCTCCCAATTCTCTTCCATCTCAGACACTAGAAGGTTAAAATGTTAAAAGTGCATATATTGTAACAAAAAAAACCCAAAAAAACTTAATCCTTTTTCAATCTGTGTATGATTTTATTCCAGACAAGGCAACTTTCCAGATTTGCATAAACCAACATTTGAAATGGGATGGCTTTAAGACTCAGGAAACTGTCTGGGAGATCTTACTATGTTAACTTGAAATTATTCAGAAAACCAATCTCTTTTTTCATCTTTTTTTTTCCTCCTTATTTTTCCTTCTTTTTTGTTTCCTTTGTTTTCTTGTTTTTCTGGCAATAATTTTTAAAATTTTTTTTAGAATTTTAAACATTGTATCACTGTTTTGGAGTGATCTGGGGAGGCTCTCTCGTGCTCAGAATGCGCATTGTTTACTCACTCTTATTGTGCTTGGACCCGTAAAGACTGAAGGCCACAGTTTAGATCAGGCTGGAAAAAGGTGGTTTTGAGGAAAGAGTAGACTGTTGGAATAAAAGATTTTTAGGCATAAGTACCTAGAACATTTCCAGCAGTGGATTAAAAAAAATGTTCAAGTTGGAACAACAGGGTCTGAGAAGCCATGGTCTTCCCACACCTTGCCGCTAGTCAAGAGGTTCTGCCATGAACATCTGTGATGAGCATTGGTGTCTTCTCAGATTCAAAGGCATTTTGTTTGTTTCTGCTTTGCATTTTGAGAGGTAAAACCTGCATTTTGGTCCAAGGCTTCTGAGGATTAGGTTAGCAGGGCACAACTTTCTGCCTCAAGGTCAAGCAGACCTGTAGCCTGTATGTAAATTAGTCATGTTATACTGTTCAGAGCTGTTGGGTTGGCCTGCCATTGCATTCCCATGGGAGAGAAGCTGGGAATGCTGTCTCTTTCTGGCTTGTTGTGCTGACACAAAGCATCTCATCCATACAGTTAATTAGCAGAAGCAAATGTTAAATACAGAAGAGCTCTTCCAGCCTTAGGGGGTCTTGCAGCTCTGAACAGAGCACTTGGAAATTAGCATTTGTTGAGACTGAGCCTCTGTGGACACAGCCCTAGGTTAGAAGGTGAAAAATGCTTGGAGTTTATCCTTGCTAGGCTATGCTGCATGGTGCCAATGAATAAGGCTTGATTATAAAGAGAATTTGAACTTAGTTGTTGCTTTATGTCTGCTTTTCTTACTTTTCAGTATCAGCTGGCTCTCAGTGCTAAACCCAGTTACAGAATGACAGAAGTTTGCACATGTTGGTCTTTGATGTTGTGCAGTTCATAATGTGACAGCAAGGATCCTGTAGGACAAAGCATGGCGAACCAGCTGTTACCTTCTTTCTCTTGTCTTTAATTTGTGAAGGATAACAAAAGTGTAAGTGTATGTTCCATATGGAAGGGTCTATTCGAGATGCTGTTCTTTTCAGGGACTCTAAAAAGGCATGTAGCATTTGTATCTTCTCTTAGTGGCATTTCTTAGAAGGCTTTTCTTAGAGGACATTTCTCTTAGCTATGGTTTTGATTTTTAAGAGGTTTGTACAGTCGTGGGATTCAGTATCTTTTTTTGAATTGAATAAAGCCAGTCAAATACTGTTTGGCACTAGGCAACAAGGTACATATGAGATGCCAAGAAGAGACTCTGCTGAGCTCTAGATGCTTTGCATTCCAGACCTGTAACCTTGCCACTGTAATATTTACTGAATTTCATTTCAGCTGGAGATGAAGAGCAAGGCTGTGAAGGAGAAGGGAGTTAGGGGGATTTTAAGCTTGCAGAAGAAAAGCTTGACTGAACTGGTACAGCATGCTAAATTCTCCCTGGGTAATTGACTTCCATGAAGATGTGTAAAGAACAGTCACGGGCAGTTTGCTCAGGCTAAAATCAACATGCATTGCAGTAAGAGGAAAGCAAGAAAAAGGAGGAGGGAAAAAATAAAGGCTTACTCTAGCTGTGAATGAAAAGCACCAAGCATTTGTGTTTGCAAACATGAGTGGATTCTTGAAAGGGCACAGGAGTGGTTCCAACACTTCTGCTATTCTGCACACTTTGATTGATTCCCAGATGGCTTTATCAGCTCAGAGGACTTCTGTAGAGGAGATTATGGTCGATGGTTCGTTCAATTGGTGCCTGAAATCTTGTTTACAGACAGAGTTAGTAAATGAGCAAAGCTGAAAAACTGGAAGCCATGGATGTTTTCAGTGGATGCAAATCATCAAATCCAAAGTCTAAGTGAGGAAGTTTTGCAAAATCACCCTGATATTTCATGTTTTAGTCCCACGTGAATGCTGCTGGAGAATGATTTCAGACTTTTGTCTTCCAAACTAAGCATCAAGGAGAACTTGGATGTAGTTCAGTTGGACTTTATTGGATTATGCCTTCATGGTATTGTAGCTGTAGAAAAGGGCTGTGATTCCAAATATTATGTGTAACAATTGTGCAAATTCCTTAATCCCATTTTCCATTCATTTATATAGTAATTAAAACCATAAACCTGGAAACTATTTTCACAGGAAACTTTCATTTGCAGAGACCTATTTAATTTCCTATGGTTTATGGCTGTATATTCAATTTTATTCTCTTCCCCTTCCAGAAGAGGGTGAAACCTGGTGGTGTTAACCTTCGTTATCAGTCTGTGCCTTGGCTTGGTTTCTTACAAGTTGTTCAGAACATGACAGTGTAATTTTGGGGGAAATTTTTGTTTTGTTCTCCTTAGAGAGCACCACAAAATGCACTAATGAAAGAATAATCATAAGCTTGAAGAGGAAGGAAAGTTTTAAGGGACTAATTGAAAAGGGAAAATGCCTGTGTGGTTTAAAGGAATGAAATGGTGGGAGAGCTCCAAGTGAGATGAGGCAGCAAAAGTAAAAGAGCTACCACCAACTGCAATGAATGACAGATGTGCACCTAAAAACCATGGTCGTGGGGCTGCATAAATACACAGATAGAAGGAGGAAAAGGAGAGTTCACAGTTTGTTCAGGAGACAGCAGTTCAAAGGTACATTGCCGTACATGCAGTAACCTGCAGCCATAGGTAACAGGCAGGGCTTGGTGCTTCAGACCTTTGGCAGTAGGGCACAACTTCTAGGTCCATCTTACAAGGCAGAGCAGCTTAGGACAGCTTGGTTTATGTTATACTCTAACTCAGTAGTCATCCATGACTGAGCAAAGACTGCTGCCCTGCTGGGTTCTGTGGGATGCACTGTTTAATTTAATCTCTGTGCAAGGGACCTGCCTTGACCAGCTTACGTCTGTTGAAACTGTGCTCTCTTCCCATGTTAAAACCCAAAAAAATCTGGGGAGACTGGATGACTCTATCTAGCCTGGAATGCAGTCCAGGCTGGGGAGGCCTGGAGAGTGTTAGTAGGAGGTGACTGTCCACAGGCCAGCTTGAGAAGAGTGGAATGAGCAATCTCTGCAGAAGATTGATGCTTATTTTCATCTCTCTCACCCAGAGTGTGAACTGCTAGCCCACCAACAGCATAGGCAGGAAAGCTAGTACCTATTCCTGCTCCTGCTCAGGGGAGGCCTTTCCAAAACTCAGGTTGGGTAGGTTGGAGAAGCAATAACAAAAATCACATTCCAGGTGTGAGCTGCATGGAGGATTTGGTCCTGTAGGCTCTCTTCAGTCTGAGGAGCATCACAAGGAGTGGGTTCAACTTGTGCTCCCTCACTGCTGCAGGCTTTGAGGCAGGAAATCCTTTAAGCACGTGGCTCCATGAAAAGCTCATAGAATGGCTTTGACGGGACTGTGTTTAAAGGGAAGCCAATGCCTGCAGTCTTTCTCTGGAGCAGAGTGATAGACTTCTTGCCCTGTTACTCTGCTAAATATTCAGACTGGTTTTACCACTTGTATCACATACATTCAATTCCAGCTGATTGAATTGCCCTGTAGATGCATAAGAGGAGAAGTAAAACGTTGGACTTGAGAACAAGAGAAGTGATATTTGGATTATTCTATGCTAAGGTAGAGAGGCGCATAAGCACAGCAGCTTAAACTGAATTGTGAAATAGCCTGAGAATGTCTTTTTGCTGCCATTTCCTTGATTTCAACACCACTGAGTTTGTCATGTATGACGGCTTTGTGGTTGTTGTGACACTGCTGGAGAAAATTGGATTTGGGGAAAGTTTTCTTAGTTCTTTAAATAATTCAGAATGTTTTCCAGTTCTGTTTTTTTCTCTCCAGTGCAGCTTTGTTCTGCAGTGGTACATTTTTTGCAAAGTAGATTTTTGTATAGTTGCATTGGCCTGGCATAATATAATCTTTAGGACATATCGAAGAAATTTCCAGCCATCCTTGTGGATTTCATAACAAGGCTTGTGATTAGAAGCCCTTCTACACAGAAGATTAAAATGGAGATGGCATTCACAGGCTTAAAAGGCAGCTCAAGTCATCCAGCACTAAAGGCACAGGTCGGAGCCTGTGAGGAGCGTGTTTGCTGTCAGAATGCAGCAGCCTGATTTTACAGACAGAGACAGATGATGGGTAACCACAGGTTGCCTTCAAGGAAGTACTGAGTCCATCTCCTCAGAGAGGTTAACCTTGTAAACCCTGGTTTCTAGCATTGAGAGGATGTGCCTGTGCTTCTGTCCAAGGATCAGGCTTAATCACAAACCTCCTCACTGGAGCTGCCTTCAGGGGTCCCCAAAAGAGCACCTTGCTCCCCAGCTCTGGGGCCATGGGCCTGGGCTGGCCCTGCAGGACCAATGTCCCGTGGCTCCTGCGAGCAGCCTGACCCTGTGGGCTGGTTGACTTCTCTGTCTTGGGTGCTGCTGAGGGAGTGCAGCTTTCTTACCATGGATGGCAGGTCCCCCCAGGGCAGCAGGATGCTGCTGCCTTGGCCTCGTGCCTGTGGAAGCCCTGGAGCTGGGAGGAGGCAGAGATGCAGAGCTGTGTGCAGGCATGCCAAGCTCCTCTCCCAGACTGCCAGGGAAGATAGATCCATAACAGAAGTAATTTTTTTTGTGTGAATCTGAGGGATTCAATAAAAGTATGTCTGAAGAAAACATATTTTTAAAATATAGTTCATTAGTAAAATGGCACTTTGGTAGCACAGTGAAGCCAGTTTTAATCCTGCTGGCTGCGCTGTGAGTGCAAGTGAAATTCATTAGAAAGGTGCCAGGAAGACGAAGGATTTAAAAAAAATAACAAACATATATAGACTTTCTCAAACACACACACAGAAATCTAACCTTACAGCTAATCTGCTGTTGAGAAGGTAAAATGTTTTTCTTAGATAAAAATTACTCAAGGTGAGTTGGGGTGGGGGGAGGAGTTTGGAGTATTGATGGCTGCTTATGGAGTTGCAGGCACTGCAGTCAGCATCCCAAAGTCTGTGTAAAGCAGTGGGATACACAGCAGTGCAGCTGGGCTTGTGACAGTGTCTGCCTCCTCAGCCTGCCAGCAGAGAAGTCTCTTGGTACAGAGGGTATCACTTCAGTAGCATGCAAGCAGAAGGAGATTGGGAAATGGAAGAGAAAAAAGGTCTTTGTTACAGAGAAGACTGCTGGTCAGTCTTGTGAACGGCAGAAGGTTGGTTTGCTCTGTTTTCACTTGCTGAGGTCATTGCAGCCATAAAACCTCAGCTGAACTGTGCCAACAAGTCAAGTCTTACTCTGCCTGTGAGAAAGGTTTGTGTTCCCTGGTGAGCTTTTTCTTTTTTCTCTGCCTTTTTCTTTTTTCTAATTTTTTTTTTTTTTTAAGATGAGATAGGCAATTGTACTTGCAATTCTTCCTTATGATTCTTAGCTGAAAGAGGAGCAGCCTTTCATGGAGAGAGATGAAAGACACTAGGAGTATTTTTCTTACATTCCAGTGTAAGTAGAATAGCGAAGTACATACCTGAGACGTTTCCAAACACAACACACATCTATTTACATATTTGATTTCAGTGGTGATACATGATAACCTGGGATTTCATTCAAAGGATCCTGATGGGGATTTGAAAGGAGTTCTTCTTCCCTGCATGTTCACAAAATAACTGCTGAAAGCTGAAGGGCCTTTTGTTGGAAGATAAATTCACAGAGAGGCTGGAGACAGTTTCCTTGTGCTGAAAATATTCTCTATGCTTCCAGTTGTGGGGGTAAATTCCTGTACCTTTTGAAAGTGTTGAGAATGTTTGGTTGGTGATTTTAGTGGGACCAAAGCTTTACTCAGGTTTTTGGAGAGGCTTTGGTATCTCTGTAACTTGTTCTAATGCCTGTTGACAGACACAGCAGCTTTCCTATTAGCTTGTCGTGCACCCTCCCTGCAGGAAAGGATCAGTCAGCTTCTCTTGGGAATGCATGGTCACAGGCTTGCTGTAATGGCATCAGGAGTGGGGGACACATCTGAAGATGTTTTTTTCTTCCTCACTGTTAAAATTGCAGTGTTGCATACATGGCAGTGAGATTAGAGGGGGTTTATGTGTGAGAGAGCGAGCGGTTGTGCTGTTCCTTTACCCCATGTTTTAACCTGCCACAGGATTAAGACTTCTTTGTTGAGAAACAAAGATAGCAGTAGGGTTTGTGTTGACATTCCCTCTCTGGCTGGTTTGCATGACAGGTGATGTGTAAAGAGGACTTAGAGAAGAGGAGAATTGAGGTCAGACCTTTCAGACTTCCTAAAATGCCTGGAGATTTGTATATGTGAAAGATGGTCTGGAATGGAAAATGCAGCATTTACCGCTCTCCAAAATAATCCCAAGTAATTAAGTTACCCCAATTAAGCATTGCTCCAATGGCTCAAAATTTAGACCTGAGAACAGCTCTCATGTGATGCATCAGTGTTGTTTGCATTACCCAGCCCCTGTGTTTCAGCATGGACAAGGGAAAACAAGCCAACAGCCTGGGAAGCTTTGAAGGCAGGCAAAGAGAGGAGGATCTGGTGAGTTCACATGGTGGAATTTCTCTTCAGGAAACTCACATTCAAGCAGTCATAAAGGCAGGGGCAGAAAGTGTGTGTTGAGCAGGTGTTGTCATGTGAGGTGCTGGTTTACCCGTTTCAATCTAGTCCAGCTTTTACAAATAGGGAAAAGAAATATCGGGCCTGGGGCAGTACTATCTGTGCTACTTTGTCTCTAGAGGGTCTGTCCCCTGGGAGGGACTCCATGCTCCTTTTTGAGAAATAGGAGTATTTGGCAGTGGTCACACTGCCTGGATTGGAGTTCTGGTTTTGTGTACCTGAAAGGGACCAGACAGTTTCCCCTTTCATCTTAGCCAGAGGTTTCAGTGGTTTCAACAGGCTTTTGATTCTCCTCTAGCTTCAGAAGTTTGGATCCAGGCAGTTGATTCGAGGCTCAGTGTTTAGTCAGATTCTTCTAGAAGTTAATACTCAGAGAGTTTTGTTTTATAGCAGAAGTGGTCTTCTGGGCAGCCTTTGCTTTCTTCAGAGCTGCTGAAGAAAAGTGCGCTTTCCTAAAGTAATTCGCTCAGCAGAACACACTCTCAGAGCAGGAGACTTTGTAAAAAACCAGGATTGTGTAGTAATTGCCTCAGGTCTACCCTATGGTGGTAAAGCAGTTACAAGTTTTTGCAATCTCCGTGCTGGTTTACCTCACCATACATCTGAAAATGTAAACTCATACATGCAACCTGTAGTTCCTAGTTGCAGGTGTCTTCCTGTGTGTTCCACAGGTGTTACCTTTTTGCTCCAGCCATCCTGCACAAACAATTGATTTCCTCCAAAATCAATTGTCTAGCTTGTTGGGAAGGACTCTGTATGTTTTCCTTAAGTGTTTTTCTCCCATTGCTGGAACACATTCAGATTTTTGGATCTTCCCTGCAGTGAGCAGTGATGGGAGGCAGCTTTTTCCTGTGGCAGGCTGCACCCACCTGAACTCTCCATCCCTTTGCAGCAGGAGTGTGTGAGACAGCAGTGCCTCCCTGTCACTCGCAGGAGAATCATCCTGGGGGCTGTGTCTGATGCTTTTGGTCATCTTTTCAGATAAAGCAGAGTGCTCCTACAGCTTTTCTCTTCAGTATTAAATTTGACTCTCCTTTGCCTTTTGGGTGATGGAATAGCTGGGAACCTTTTTCAAAAGGGCATCTGCTGTAGCCGAGACTCTTGGTGTTGCAACTCATAGGAGCTGAACAAACATACGTGATGCTGGCCTGGTTTTTATTTTCGTGTGGAACCCTTAAGAGAGGGAGGAGAGAAGAAGCCATCACTGATTGTTCAGGATAGATATTTTCTCTTTCGACTTTCTGGCTGGTGTGAGTAAAATGGATTTTTTCATGCTAAATGGTGTTTTGGACTGAGTGTACAAAGACTAGTAGCTTCATGAGAATAATTGTGAACTGTGAATGTTGTGAAACACAGTTGAGGTTAAACTTGTGACATGATTTGACCCAGCCCAAGGAGAAAAACTACCAAAAAAAAAACCAAAAACAAAAAAAGCCCACCAAAATGGGTTGTATTGTTACAGCCTTAAAACAGCAGTGGTAGCTTTTCTAGGCAAGGTTTGTTGCCTGCTGTAAGACTCACATCCAGCTCCAATGTGCTAATAGGGATCAAGTGACAGAAATTAGGGAGCATGTAATAAGATGCCCTTCTCTTTGCATCTCTATGATGACCCACAAAGCCAGGACTTAAACCTGTTTTGTACAAGAATTCTATGCAGCAGCTTTGCTACACCACTAACAATTACTTGAGTTTATTTTACTACTTTTCTTTGTGAGAACTTCAAAACCTAAACTTAAACTTAATCCTTTGATTCTCCAGGAGATAATTACAATGTCTCAGAATCCTTACTATGCCAGTTGCATTTTGACCCAAAGATGACTGCAGGAAGTTTTTCACTATTACAGAATTTGAAAGTACAAAATACAATTATGTAAGAGTGTTGTCCGAGTCCATCAAACTCCAGAGCAATAGGAGTACCTTGAGAGAATGAATTATTTGGGTAACTGGAAAGCAGACTACCAGATCTCTTTGCTGTTGAGGTCATTGCTTTGGCTAGTCATCTTTTGGTTCAGGCTTGGTGAAGCAATGAGGAAGTAGCAGCAGAACCAGAAGGCTCTTGTCAGATTTTAAGTAAGGAACACATAATTTCATAAACACGTCTTCTGAAAATTCCCTCTTTGCCTCATTGTGGCTTTTTTTCAATCTGTAATGTCCTGGGGTTGTTTACTTCTCATACATTGTCATAGATCTTAAGTATGTTTCAGAAGAGGAATAGCAAGTGGTTGGACAGTGAAAAAGATGTCACAAAATCTGGTAATCAGGTAGTTATTCTTTTCTCAACCCACTGTGTTCCCAGCAGGTTTTTTCTGACTTTCAGTGCACTGTCCTTCCTCAGTAGCAAATGGTTGATGACAGATAAAGGTAATACCTCAGAGACAGCTTTGTAGATAAAAAATTGGAATATTGGAGTAAGTCTCTTACTTCTGTACTGTCTGGCTTTGAAGCCTCTTTGCAATAGCCTGGAAGCGATGCCTGAGGGAAGAATGGCACAAGTGTCCTGTCCAAAGGCACTGATCAGCTAATGGGTGTGCTCATAGCTTAATGTCATGGTGGGACAGAGTTTCAGAGCTAGTGGGAAGCTGATGTATGACTGTTTTACCCTTGAGGGCCAGTCCCAGTTCCTGGATATGACCTGTGGCTTCCATTATTTGGTCCCCTTTGATTGCGCAGAGGCAGTTTCCAGCAGGATTTTGCAGTCACATCAGGGTCAGGAGGGGTGAACAGAGTGATTATTATGGGCTTTGGGAGCCCAGATGCATTAAACAAGCTTCTAATTTCTTGGAGAGACTTTCCCTAGAAAAGAGGAGAGGATTTGTGACCCAAGTGTACCTGAGAGGAAGGATGGGATCCTGCTGGAAAGATGTGCTGTCACAGCTGACAAGCTGTTCATCCTTCCAGTGCACGCTGCTTCACTTACGGTGTCTGCTCGTCCTCAGAGGCAGCCTGACCCAGCTCCTGGCAGGGACCCCAAAGCTGAGCAGGGAGAGAAGTTCACACAGAGGGAGGAACGATATCATGTTATGCTGCTTGTTAGGAAAAAAAACCATAGAATTTGCTATCAGTGAGCTGAAATCTAAAGAGCCTGAATGGTCCTAATAGTTAGAGAGGTTAGGGAAGCTTGCCAGAGCGTGGAAAGCATAACAACTGCATTTAATAACAATCAAGCTACTCTTATAAATATTTGCATGTGCTGCTTCAAAGCCTACTACATGGTCATTCATGCACTGCAGCTAGAAAGATGAGGAGGGGAAAAAAAAGAGAGCGAGAAGAAAAGGGCACTCCGTGTTTTGTAGCTGCCATAATAAAGAATGGGCAAAGCACCAGAAAGAAAAGAAAAAGGAAAAGAAACCCTCCAAAGTTTAATAAACACAAAAGGGAATAAAAATAAATCTTCGGAGCATTTATTACAAGCCCTTGATGGAAGGATTAGATTGAAGCTCTCAGCCTTTCCAGTGTGGGTGTATGTGTGAAGGCAGCCTGTCTGGCCTCTTCCAACGAGAAAAGAAAAGTTGTTTACATTTCCTAACTTGGGCTGTGCATGTAATTGATTTCTTTTTGTTTCAATAGCAGAAATGAAAATTCAGAGGGGAAAAAAAGCCTCATTTGGATACAATTGAATTTAGGTCTTTTTTCTCGCCAGAATGAAAGCCCAACTCTCAGAAGAGCTGTGTCAAACAGAGTGTTTTGTTTCTCCTGAAATGTCAGTACATGCAGTACTTGTGAGGAAAGCTGTGGAAATGCACGGCTTAGTTCATCGAACACAACTGCGCAAGGCAAAAGTGTCATCTTTTTATGCAGGTTATTCCTGACTTGGGGAATATCTTCAGTATGAAACAACCTTTTTATCCCCGCTTTCAGAGTGCTTGACTACATCTTGCTCTCCTCCCAGGCGCTCCTGGGGGCCTGTGTGCTGTTTTGGATGGCTGGTCAGAGAATGTGTTCAGTCTCTGCTGTTGACAGTGTTCCAGCGCGGAGCAATACTGAAGACTCTGTTGGGATAGGTCTCCTGCACCCCTCCCATTGGTGCTTTTCTGCTTCATCAGAGCAGGGCTGCTTTCTGTCCAGGCCGCTGGCACAGAAGCCTGGAGGATGCTGGACATTGAACAAAGCCAGTAAGAGGCACAAAACCCACAGTGTCCTTACGCACTTAATCACTCACATACCAGAGTACATTTTAACCGAGCAGTTCAGACTGTCCCATGTAAAGCAGCTGATGAAGTTTCAGCTTGTTCAAGACAGGAAAAAAAATGAAAAGGGTAAACTTGTGATGCTCGGTGTTCAGCATCCTAAAGGGAGGAGGAGGATGGATGCTGCCTTTACCACCTCCAACTGTGTTGTGTAACTCTTGTCTCAACTGTGATGATTGTGATTGTGATTATTACAGCTGGAAGTCTTCACATTTTTTTGAGGGTTGATTTAATGAGTAATGTAAAAATGATAAAAATGGAACCTTGCATTGCATTTACTATTCTCTCTCCCACCAAAACAAAAGAAATCTGTGTTTTCCTAGCTACAGGAAACATACTGATTTAATTCCACTCATTAATGATAATAGTTCAAAGAATACTTCAGGAGTCTAGTCTGCAGCAGGGTAACTGTGTTTGCAGACTAGCTTAGTCAGAGTCATCCTGGCGTCTGCTGGAGTCATGGGGCCAAAACTGGAGGGGAGTGCAGAGGTATCCAACTGAGTCTGAATTGATACAACTGTCAGGTTAAGGTGGAGTCACAAAGAGAGATAAATTGCAGCATCTGAGACCACTTAAAGGCTAATCCAAAACCATGTAGACTCCATAGGGTTCTTACCATTCCTTTAAAGAGAGTTGCAAATCTCATTTCTCAGTCTTAATGTTGATTAATTTTCACATAAACCCCAATTCTGCAGTCAGCCGTTCCTTCTTTTAACATTTGTCAACGAATAATGCCTTTTCCTCAGCTGACTTCCTGTGGATATTGTCATGAATGAGAGAGTAAAGAAATCAAATCTCTTATGTGGACTTTTGCATATAAAGATGTGAAACTATCTTCTAAGAGAGATGAAACTTCTGTGAGATAAGAATTGCTTCTTACTCATAGAGGCTGTCCCTTGCCTGCCTTCCAGTGGAAGGTAAATATTTGTTTGCAGTGTATGCAAATGCACATATGCTAACACAAAAATGGGCACACTGAAAGAGTATTCATTCTGTCTTCCTTATACATGAAAGAGAGAAAAAATGCAAATGCAGGAATGGCTCGGGAATATCCACTCAGATACATATTCAGAGATTTTTAATATACAGTATCTAAACCAAAGAAACTGGAAAGAAAGCCTACAAATATAGCACAAGAAGGTTCTAGGAATAAGAAGCTAAATATAAACCAAACTGATAGTTAAATAGGACTTTTCAGTCTAAAATAAAGTCAAGATGGACAGGGTTTGTCTGTGCCGGGGCAAGTGAATGGCTGCTAGTTTGGCTTGTCCACAGTGAACAAAATGGTAGGTTGATGCCTCAAAAAAATGACAGGGAAGGACAACTTACAGCTCATCCTGGAAACATCAATCTTATATATACATATTATTATGCCAAATTATATTCCTAGTAGGACTAGGTTTGGCTGAAGAACAAGTAGTAGTCTCGGAGTTTTCTACAGTAGGAAAAATAAATTGAAGATAATATTTCTCTCTTAAAGGAGGATATAATCTCTGAACCAAGTAGCTTTTGCAAGAATTTGCAAAATGTAGCAAGATCAAGATCATAGTTGCTGTACAGTTAAGCTTTTCTCAGAAGCCCTTCGTTTGGTATTTTGAGAGACTCTAGCACTGATGTGTTGCTGATGGGAGAGAGGAGCAGCTTGGTTGTAGGAGTAATTTGCATCCATTTGCCTTTGAGTTCTCACTGTGAAATTGTAGCAGTTTCCTGTCAATAAGCATGGTAGCCAAGAATAGTGATTATGGTGCCTGGGGGTTTATTTTCAAGCACCGCAGATGTGAAAATCTGAGAACCATTTTTTTTTTTCTTTCTTTAATTAAACGGAATCATAAGGAAGGCTGGGTCTCACTGTTCATATTTGTACCTGTTTGATCATACTGAGGGTCTACTTTGGGAAGTACTCTTCCAGAGGATTTTTTTGAAATGTGTTGAGAACTCGTCATCTCCCACTTATAATGCATCTACAGTTGAAGCTGAGATTATTTCTTTATCATCAAAGATTTTCTCATAGCTACATTTATTATGTCATCAGTTTGAACTTACTCAAAGAGCTACTACAAGTGGGTTGTTAAATGCATAACTGTGAGAACACCTGTGCTTCCTCAGCTGAAAATGCCTCCCCAGCCCCCAAATACAATTTTCCTTTTTATTTTAATTTATCCACTCCAGTTTTCACACTGTAAGAGAAGAAGAAACCATTCCCTCCATTTGAACTGAGATTTTTATCAGGCCTTAAAGTAATTTCATCTCCTCTCTGAGAAGTGTAAGCTCGTCTCCTTCCACTCTCTTCCCCTGTCTCCTCTCTAAGGAGTGTCAGGCAGGAGTGCTGCAGACAAATTTCTCCTGGTCCTGCTACTCTGGACAGTGTGGAAGGGCCTCAGATGATGATTGAACCCCTTAGGGTTACCTGGTTTGTGCAAAAGTGCCTTGCTGCTTAGTCACAGTTTACCACTGGGAAGGAGAAACATTGTTTTGAAACCCAAACTGAGATGTCTAACATTGCTATTGGAGACTTGAGTCCATTTTTCTGGGGTTTTTTTTTCTGCTTTTCCCCAATATATAGTAAGGGGTAGTTATGTTTATGGCTTTTACTGCTTCCAAGTGGTCAAAATTCATGTAATCCTGTTTATAGTGCCTACTTGTGTTTTCCCTTTGTTTTTCCTTCCTCTTCTCTTCCAGCCCTCATCACTATAATCAGAATGACTATTTTGTTCCAAAAATATCCTTTAATAACTAGGTATGGAATAAAATCTGAAGCTGGCTGATCCATGCTCCATATTCTGGGGGAAGTGGGTTTCAGAGAACATATAGATCAGATGAGCTGCTGTTCTTTGTTGTCTTAGCAGATCCCTGTGAACTCTCTGCAAGCCTGAAGGCATTTACCACGTACCAGCTGCTATGTTTTTTTTCTCAGTTCATAAGTATTCAGGATTTTCCACCAGTAGGTTGAAAGAGGGGAGGTTTAAATGCATGATCTGAAATAGAGTTGAAAGTAGTTTTTAATCTCTGTTAATATGGCAGTCCTATAAAAAACACGTGGGGTTGATTTACTTAATTTTTATTAAAATTGTTAATAGTACTAAATTGGCCATTGGAAACCGAACCATGCTTCAGATACTTCCCTGAATGAGGCTGTCTTGTATTAAAATGTTTGAAGGAACAACATATTTTATCATCAAGAAAAGTAGTAAAATCCCACTGCTTTCTTGCAGACGCCATCCCGCCGAGCTATTACAGCCTTTACTTCCGAATCGTCAGGTTTGACGTCTCGGCGATGGAAAAGAACGCCTCCAACTTGGTGAAGGCTGAGTTCAGGGTCTTTCGCCTGCAGAACTCCAAGGCTCGCGTCTCGGAGCAGCGGATAGAGCTATACCAGGTATGGCAGCAGCTCACACATGCCAGCTCCCCACCTGGCTGCTGCAAACCCATCTGTCTAACAGGCAGAACAGACCGTGGGGAGAAGCAGTTGGGTGCCCTCTCTCCAAAGCGGCCTCTTACTTCCATGCCTTCCCTAGAAAGGGCTTCACTCGAAATCATACGAAGCTGAAATGTGCAAACTTTTTCTAGCAATTGATCCTCGGGACTCCAGAGTTTTGAGCCAGCAGTATGCCCAGGTGGCCAAGAGGGCCACTGGCATCCTGGCTTGTATCAGCAATGGTGTGGCCAGCAGGACCGGGGCAGGGATTTTCCCTCTCTACTCAGCCCTGGTGAGGTCGCATCTCAATTCCTGTGTCCAGTTTTGGGCCCCTCACTGCAAGAAAGACACTGAGGTGCTGGAGCGTGTCCAGGGAAGGGCAACAAAGACGGACAAGGGTTTGGAGAGGGAGCCCTATGAGGAACAGCTGGGAGTGTTTATCCTGGGGAAAAGGGGGCTCAGGGGTGACCTTATCACTCTGAAAGGAGGGTGTAGCCAGGTGGGGGTTGGCCTCTCCTGCTGTGCAGCCAGCAACAGGAGAAGAGGAAATGGTCTCAAGCTGCAGCACGGTGGGTTCAGGTTGGGCATCAGGAAGAATTCCTTCACTGGAAGGGTTGTTAAATATTGGAACAGGCTGCCCAGTGAATTGGTAGAGTTACCATCCCTGGAAGAGTTCAAGAAATGACTGGACATGGCATTTAGTGCCATGGTCCAGTTGACATGGTGGCCTTTGGTCAAAGGTTGGACTCCATGATCTTGGAGGTCTTTTCCAACCTTAGTGACTCTGTGATTCTGTGTTTCACAGCATATTAAAAAAAAGTGAGAGAACAAGACATCAAAAAAGTTATTCCCAGGATGTCTGTCTACCAACGCCTGACCTGAACTGTAGTTTACATAGAAGTCAAATTCCTCTCTCTGGCCTGTGTTCAGGAGAAGCTTTTTACTCTTTACTTGTAGAAATGACATTAACAACTGAATTGCAGAGCTTAGCAGTTTCAAACCTGGCTTCTGTATAGTAATCCAAGGGTTGAGCCAAGGGAGTGGACAATTCAGGGGTTGTGGAGTGACTAAGAAAATGCCCCATGACTCTTTCACTCCTGAGTGTTGACAAGATTTATGTCATTTAACATTTAAGGACTTTAGAGCCCTGAGCCTCACTTAACGTAGAGTCTGTGCATTTGTGCAAATACTGTCTAGAGCATGTTTAATCTAAAACATAGCTCACTTTGCTGAGAAGCACAGCAACTAATAGGGGCCCAGCTCCCAGCAGTTTTATACTAAGTAAAACTCATGGTTGTTCCAGCAACCTGTGACGTGTTCTGCTGAAAACCCTTGTGGGTAGGATACCACCTTGTAAAAGGGTATGGAGCCCCTCTTCAGCTCTGTTCTTGCTGCCTGCATTAGCTGTGCTTGGGCACTGTGCTGGGCTGGCAGCACTGTAGAGTCCAGCTCGGATCCAGTGGGTGCAAATTTGAGTGAGTCTTCTCCCTCACTTGGAATGTTCACCTTTTCCTACCTGGTCTGGTCAAGCAGAATCCAAAGTTGGAGCACAGAGAGGGGGCAGTTTGGGTTCACATGCTCGATGAAGTGGCTGTAAAAGCCAGTCATGGGGGCTGACAGCAGGAAAAGTGCTTTGGTCTGTTCAGATGTTGTTTCAACCTAGGAAAAGCTTAATTCCCATTTGAATGTGGTTCAGGTCCACAGGTGGTCACTGGGGGCTGCGACCTGACTGCCTTCCTTTCCAAGAGCAGGATGGCAGAACAATTGAGCAAATAATGTGTTATTTCTTAGAAGGGAAAGCTAGGAACATCTGTTGAGAATCACTGGTGTTACCTGCATAGAACAGTCATCCCAGAGAAATACATTGTGAGTCCCAGTGATGCTGCCACAGCAGCCTGCTGAAACAATTGTGTGTTCTGGCTTGAGCTCACTGTTCAGACATCCTAAAAGGAGTTGATGGCATCTCTGGTATTTCTGTTGTTCTGCTTTTGAGAGCTGTTAGTCAGCCATCTGAAGAGAATACAGCTCTGGTTTCCTGAGCTCAGTTCAGTCTTTCTGTGTTTGAGGAACATGGGACACAAAGGGTTCAACAGAGGTGTGGAAGAAAGGGCCTTTGCTTGGCTGGGATTTTGCCTTGTGATGAGAAACAGCTGGGGCTCACTTGAAAGAGCCTGACTCCAGCAAGCCTGTGCCCATGGAAGTGACTGACACCTGCATCCTGGGCAGGTACTTGAGTCTCTGGATAAATATATGGCTGGTGAGTAAGGCAGTTTCTTTTTTAGGCTGGGTGGAGCATACTAAGTGAAGTGTTAGGTGAGTAATGAGTTCAGGTTATTGTAGGATTAGATCTTTTCTCTACCAAGTAACAGGCAAGCCAAAGGCAGCGTGGCCTGTGTGTTTGTGCCAGGCATATTTTAGACATGTTACTTTGTTCCTTTGCTTGTCCAGAGGCAAGCTGTCTCTGGATCATTTCCCTTTGGTCATGTTTATTTCTTGCAATCTTGTATGCAGCTCTTCCTAAAACCTTGTATTGGGGGTATTACAGCTCTGTGGTGGGCAGTCTGAACTGCATGGGTTCCTTGGCAGCAGCGCTTCTGTAGGAGCATGACAGTCCCTAAATGTTGCTGCAGCTGATCTCCATTGCAGCATGTGAGGTTAGGATGCAGTGTTTAACAGGAAAAGCAAAAGCAGGGAAATTGGAGACAAGGCGCCCAAGATGCTTTTGGGTCACTTCCAACTTGAGATAGTCTATGATTCTATGGTCTATGGTAGAACAGTGCTATAGAAAGCATTCTGCAACTTACTATATGAATTCTAGAGATTAGAAAGAAGTGAATCTATGCAGATGAAGGTGAAGAAGGATGGGTAGGAGCCATTGGTGCCACAGTGGTGCTGGAGGAGCTTCAGGGCTGCGTATTGATGTATTGGAATGCAGATAGAGTTGTCTAGTGGTGGATGAAGGTACAAACATGGAAGGTAAAAGGGGAGAGTGGGGAAGATCCTCCTTTCAGTGGAAGTGGCAGCTATCTTCTGTAAGGGCTGAAGACTTAGTCAGATCTCTGACTCCAGTATGAAAAGCCAAGCGTGGAGACTGAGCCTTGCAGAGGAGATTGCCAGTGGAGTTGGCATGAGCAGCTGCCGCTCCTCCTCTGTGCATGAGCTTTGCTTCCTGTCTTGTGACATACATGCTGGGCTTGCCAGGGCTGTTGTGCCCAGAAGGAACAATGTGGTTTTTCATCTTGCATAAGCAACATTTAATTATTAGGGGTTTTTTTCTCCCCCAACCAAGTTTCAGGTTGCCTAGTGTTTTGCTTTGTTGTGGAGCTCTTCTTGATGAGGGTTTTTGAAATTCCTCTCATACCTGCAGTTTCAAGGGATCGTTGTTCCTTTGTCCCCTTGTCTTTCTCAGCCAAGAAGGAGGAGAGGGGCAGAAGTCTTCTGGAGAGTATCAGAGCTCTCTTGCAGTTCACTGAGGTTGTGGCTGTCCCTGAACATCTGCACATCTCCTAACTGCCCTCCAAGAGCTTTCTGATTTAGTCCAGTGGCAGTTTAGTAATAGCATATATACCACTGGTGCAGAAGGGACAACATTACTCTAAAGGACTATTTTAGGAACAGCTAGAGACAGATGTGCAGGGTAAATTGAAAAAATAAGCAAGCAGAATATAAATATTTTGTTTCTCCGCCTGATTCTTTCTTTGTGTGGTCCTCTGACCTTACAGATCTACCTCTTAAAATGAAAGAAGAAATGCAAAACTGCACCTTTTCAGTTAAGCTTTCCTCAGGCTATACTTGGCTCCCTTTTCCAAACCACATCAGAGGGGACTTTGTGTTTTCCTACAGCCCTTGTTTGCACTGACTCCGGGAAGGCGGTCTGGGGCTGCTTGGCATGGTGAGCCCGGGCTGTGGCCCCTTGTTCCCAGAGCCTGGCGCAGCAGCAGCAGGACCCTGTTCCCACCTCAGAGGCTGAGCTGGAGCAGAGAGCGCCCCATCATATTTATGCTGGGAGTGAGTGGTTATGGCTCTGTTAGCCAGGTTTTCTGCCATCTGGATTTCTCCAGGCAGTGAGTCCTAGAGATTAATTCTCATGGAGGTGCCCTGGATGTATCCGCAAAGCCAATGGACAAGTAGTAATCCCCATGTGCAGAAAATGTCTGTTTTCACCCAGAGTACTTCTCTTGGTATTTAAGGATTAGTCAGCCACATCTGTGTGTTCCTGCACAGATGGGAAGTGCAGGGCATATACTAAGTAGTTTTAGGATGGAAAATAATAAAACTCACAGAAGTAGGAATTAAGTTACTTTTTATAAGGCTGGTATAAAAGCTTCTGTCTCTTCTTGGCTCCGGTTAAGTGAAGCCGCAGAGAATTAAATTCTTTAAAGGCACTATCTTTTCTGTTGTTTCTTCTGCCCAAAAGGGAGGCTTAATCTGATGGTTATACTTCTGATCATCAGCACGCTGGAGAGTGGGAAGCCGGAGGGAAGGAAGGAAGCGGCGTGACCTCGAACAAGGCGCGCTTCTCCCGTCTTTCCACCACGCCTTGCTCACTCAATGCGCTTCCTAACGTGCACCAAGACTTCAGAAAATATTAAGAGGATAAAGTGCTTTTGGGGAAGGGAGAGGAATAATATTAAATAAACAAGTTTTAGCATCCTCCAGTGGCCCTTGCTATGTTTTTAAAGATTTATGCCAAATGCAGGCTTTATTGGAATTTGATCAGATAACGCTCAGTTGTTATGGGAATGTCTTTGTTCATCAGTTTTCTTGCCTGCTTTGAAGACTTCATCACATCTTTCTTTTATTAAGGTGCTTCTGTATTTATGAATAAAGTCCCTGCACCCTTCAAAAAAACCCTTGTCTTTTATGAATAAGCATTCCAAAAAATAAATAAGCCCCTCTGCCCCAGAACTAGTGGAAACCCTTACAGGGTGAAAAGACATCCTTTAGGGAGTGTTGTGGTATTGGGTTTAAGGTATTTTTATTATGTACAAGCAGTCAAACAATAACAAGTAATAATTACTTCCTATGGAAGCGGTGCCATGTTTTGTTAACACATCATCAAGCATCACAAAAAACGCAGCTGAAGTGCTGTGTTTTATTGTCATCATTATCTGAGGCTGCTGTGGGTGGGGGTACCTGAGAGGCTGTGGATGGGAGGGATGTCCCACTGGATGTATCAGAGCACAGGGTTGGGGCAAATGAACAGTGCCAGGTTAAAGCTGGGGGGGACACATCAGATTATGGTGAAGAATTTGAAGCAAACAGGAGCAGACCTTTGGTCTTTCCATGCTGGGGAGGGCCCAGTCCATGTCAAGAGCTCCTGTGGATCTTGCTCAGGGTCTAGGAAGAGCTGTCCTCTAAGCAGTGGTAACCCCCAAGTCTTCCCGGGCCTCTCTCCCTGCTTGGAGGTACGAGGAGGAAGATGCTGTGGAACATATTACCCCATTATGAGTCAGATTTAAATCTAAACCGCAGTCGGTTGTTCAAATACTTTCAATTCAGACAGTGTTTTGTCTTGTTTTTTAGTTGGGGAATACATTTAGAGTAAGCTACTATAGATTTGGGCCAAATCTCCACAGTGCAAATCCGAGGCAATTTACACTGACTACAACAGATGTCCTTCAGGCTGATCTCTGTATAATCGGGAGCAGAGGGGCCTTGCTCTCTTTTCTTGCCGAAAAGTGCCATCTCTAATGCCACGGAAGAAAGTACCATGAAGCAGGCTGTGAGCTGGCACAGGATGTCTGTATTACAGATATCACCTGGGGCACTTGGTTATGATTGACTGCCATCACTGTGACCCACATCTAACGTAGTGCATTTGGATCTCATAGTTTATGTATTGCTGTCCTGAAACCAGACTCCTGCATTCTGGAAGGCTACAAGGTTATGTTGAATGTCAAATGCACACTGTTCTTTGAAGTGCCAAACCCAGTATAAAGCATGGATGTAATAACCTTCTACTCTACCAACCTGCTTCTCTTTCCCCCGGCAACTGCTCAGGACCAGAGAAAGGTAATTTGCAGTATATTTCAGTTGAATTGCTATTTTCTTCTTGTTCCAGAATTCCTTTTTCTGGTTCCAAATACTGTATGCCCTACAAAAAGATGTCAGGATATTGGACACCATGTATAGAGTACCTTTGGCAAATACTCTGTGAGCGTGAGGGGAGTATTTATGGCTGCATCATCTTCACTGCAATTTGAGAGTGTATCTTGGATGCAGCTGCCTCTTGCCAGGGATAAGCAGTTACTGAAGACAATTGAAGAAATATATAATATCCCCATCAGCTCCTGGCAAGGGCCAGTGTGTGCTTGCTTCCCAGCTGGACACTGCCATGTGTAGAAATATGAGGCACTGAGCTGATGGTTGTATTGCCGTTTGTGGGGCACGTGCGTTATCGGAGGCATGGGAATGCAGGACATGGGTCAGAAAACAACTGCTAGGTTTGGGTTCCTGCTCTTTGCCTAGGGTTTGTTTGGGCAGCCAAGCCTACATTGTGCTGGGACACCCAAGCAGCTCAGCGTGGTAGTTACTGGCCTGAAGAACATCAGGTTGGCTTGAGGAGAGTGTGCTAGAGAGGCAAGGGTGGTGTTCCTGTTCTGGGAAGGTGTAGGAAACAGTGTGAAGGTTTGTTGGAGAGAAACCTACATGAAGAAGAATAGATGATGGGAGAAAATGGAGCAGGATGGGAGTGGTTTGGGTGGAAACCTGTAGGTGTGGGAAGAGAAAACCACAAGAAGAACTGTGAGTTATAGGGAACAATGCAGGCAAGAGGAAGGGAAGAAAGAGGAGGGACTTCTGGAAGAAGAACATCTTGGAGGAAGTACTATGTCCAAATACTCATTTATCCAAGACAGCTGCGTGCCAAAATGTTGTAGTAAAATGCACATGAAGATGAGATATGACTGTCTGGGACAGGACCGAGGAAGAGAAAAGAGCTTGGGAGACCTGTGCACGAGGGGGAGATGAACACAGGAGTACCCTGCAGGATCTGGGGGATTTGGCTAGAATACAGGAGAACCCACTCCGTTTCTGTTGACTTTGGCTTCTCTTTGTTGATATTTTAATAAAACATAATGTGCCTTTGGCAAGCTAAAGCTAAATGCTAGATAAGTTTATGGGATTTTTTTGTTTTGCTTCATTTTATATAAAATCTTTCTTTGGAGCTATCTTAAAATCTCCCAAATGGCAGGAAATTGCCCTCAATATTTCAGAATCTTCCGGGAGAAGGACCCCAGACCCTCCATTCTTGTTTATTGCTTATACAATGCAGAGTCTTCCTGCCTGCTTAAACATAAATCAGGCTGGATGGCATTGGTGCTCTGTCCCCAGCTTACACTGCACATGTATCTTCAGTATCAGGAGGAAGGCCCTGGGAGCAAATGGAGAGGAAATGCCTTCGCAGGATCCCTTCTCTTCCCAGAGCTCATCCCCTCACTGCAGGGTGATGCAATGAGTGATTCCACGACATACTTGACTTCCCCTCCCTTTCTGACCTGCTTAAGTGCTCATCTCTTTACCCCCCTCACATTTCACCTTCTTTTACCTTTAAGTGAGCATCAGCCAACACTGTAAGAGAATCCTTCTGCAGCTGTAGCCCATCCAGATATAAAAGAGGTTGGGTTATGTGTGCAATATGTTCTTTTTATTTGCAAGTTTGCATGAAGAACGTGTCTGGCAAGTTCTGAGCAGATGGATCAGAGAGCTATGGGTTTTTTACAAACTTTGGCAAGTACTCCATACCTTTCTTTGTATTTTGGCAGGAACTCTGCATCTCATATACTAGTCTCTGAAGATTCTGCCCTCAGTTTGAGCCTGATTCGGAGACCATTGCAAGTAATGGAAAGACTTCATTGATAAGCAGTGGGACTGTAAAGTCCTTTTAGCTCCACAGCACTGAAGGCAGAGTCTGAATTACTCCTTTGCAGGAGTGGCTACAAGAAGGGCTTGAAAACTCACACTGACAATTTTTTAAAAAATACACAGCCAGTCTCTTGCGCTGAAAAGCAGCTGAGATTTTGATAGCCAGTAGATTCCCAGTTATCTGGCAAAAGGTACTATGTGGAAGCTTTGCACTTTACACCATATGTTTTCACATATATAATGAGTAAGAAACTGGAGAGGTTTGCAGCAGAATCAAGGATTTGCTTTTCCTTGTGTCCAAGATAGGATCAAAGGCCTCAGATTTAACCAGGGAATGAGAAAGGATTGATAATTAGCATGGTCATTTTTTAACTTTAAGTTTCAGAAAGAGCTGGCTGAAGTCCCTGAGAGCTGTCCAATGAGACCTTTGAAATCTGGAACCAGGCAGTGAGTGAATCTTTCAGTAGGGTGAATAGTATGAAAGAATTTGGAAACGACAAGCAGCCGCACATGCAGACCTTGGGAATCTGGTCATTCCAGTGTAGAGAGTTGGGCTGGAGTCCCCTGCAGTTTCTTCTAGTTCAGAAAAGGCTATCCTAAATGGCAGTTTTCAGCCATACTGTGCATAGCTGAACTTGTCTCTGCTCTCATGTTAACCAGCGTAAGCACATCATTTACTACTGAATCTCATTGTTTGGGCTTATTTACTTTGAGCTTACAAGTACATGTCAGGTTATTTCCATTATTTTTTAAAGGGCCATGAAGTTCCAATGGAAGTCATGGGTAATAACTGATAAGTAAGAGGAAGAGTAGTGAGCCTGCCAAGATGTTGTAATACACAAGAACATCACAGGAGTCTGAAATGACAGAGAAGGGAAGGAAGGAAGTTACCAGGGGGCCAACAGCATCTGAAGGGAGGAGATCAGACAGTCCAGAATGAATGGAGAGGAAAGACAGATTAATAGCAGGTTTTCACTAGATAATGCCGTATTTACTGCTGTTCAGTGACTGCAGAACCCACACTGGCTGACAGCAGAGACCATTTCAAGTTCCAAGGCAATGCAGGAAACGGGATGGATATTTTTAAGTGGCCATATGATCTTATTACTATGTTTGGAAAGTTCATTAACTTGTTTTAAGAAACTGTAAGTCACCAAAAATATCTCCAAAGAGATGGTGACCGTAATTCTCAAACCCAGCTATAAAATGCTCTTGGTTTTCTTGGCTGCAGCAGATGTATGTCATTGATGCATCAGCCTGTGTATCATCACTGCTGAACCTCATTCAGTTTTTTGTTTGTTTGCTTGCTGAGGAGGTGGTGAATTTATTAGCCAAAACTATTCCACTCTAAATTATACTTAATTGTAATTTTCCTATTCTTCTACATCTGACTGTGGTGTCAGTAGAAGACTAGAAGTAGTTACTGGCCAGAATACCAAATCTGACATGAACAAAGAAAGTTGCTGTTCTGAAGCTCTAGCTATTTGAAAGAGCCAGTGTATCTTCATGTCAAATTTTTTCCTTTTAGCTGTGTAATGAGTCATGAAGACAGGCTGTTCTGGTGTCTGCTGTCAGTGGTTATTGTCTAGAATACATACACTAATGTGTTGATTCAGTTATCCCCTGCTTTAGCTGCCTAAATATATGAGCGGGGGAGTAGGCCAAGGAAACTTTGAGCAAAATAATTCTGTTTCTTTTAACAGAGTCTTGGGGTTAGGAGTTTTTTTGGTTTTGTTTTTGAACCAGTTCAATTACACTGACGCCAAATGCTGCTGCTCTGCTCATGTCAACTTCTGATATGCCCCATTCTTTAAAGAGGTCATGTTTCTGCTAATTTTGCAAGCATTCTGCTTTATTTGTTATCATGAATTATGTAGTGTTCTCAGTGTACTTAACAGTTTATAAAATACAGACTAAGATAATCCTTATCCTTATTTTTATACTCAGAACTGTGTGATAGTTTCTTGAAGGTATAAACATATGTGGCTATAAATAAACAGTTTCATCCTCCAGTATTTTAATGAAGATTTCAGCTACTTGATACTTAAACTTTTAAAAAATATATCTGTTCATGCTTTTCAGTTAGTCTGAAAAGTAAGCATAGCAAGTGACTGAAGTAATTCAGAAATCAGTATTTTCTGGAAACCCATCATTCTTCTGAAACCAGTTTGTGACAAAACTAAAATTTTTCACTGCTAAATGCCCTGGTCATGGTGATTTGGGATATGCTTTCAAGATAACATCGTGGGTCAGCCTCCTCTAAGGGATGAAGAGGAGCACAGACAAGTCCCTGCCAGCTGAGCAGAGGTTCTGCCCCAGAAGACTGAGCAGAATGAAGAGTAGATTTCAACAGGATTTGTAAAATATCAGAAATCTGGCAGACCTGATGAGGGTGGCATGTGAGTGCTGTCATCACCAAGATCCCCAGCTGGGCTTCCTAAACATATGGAGCTGTACAAACAAGAGCAGTGCTTTGTTTGCATCTGGCTTCTTCACGAGCCATTTCCTGCAATTAACTGCATTCTTCATTTATTCATGTGTTTGTTTCACCTTGATCTGCTGGCAGTAGCTGCATGTATGTGATGTCTAGAGACCCTTCATAAGTATTTGTAAGATCATTTTTTCACCAGGTGTTTTCAAGAAGCCTCAGAATTGAAAAAAAGTCTATGAGGGGTAGGTTAGCAGTGGGCATAGAAAAAAGCAGTGTACAAGACGCTGGTCAAGAGAAGATTAATAAGCTTTTTAGTTGGTTGTTTTCCTTTGAAAGGGAGGAATCATGTACAAAAACAGAGTAGAAAAAATCTGAATTTTTTCTTAGAATTTAGAGCATTGCTACTGAATGAAAATTACCCTACTGGACTAGAAGTGTGGTGGATCACCTTTTGGTAATGCTTCTTCCAATTCAGCTCATCCCCGTAGCGCGTGGTCATACGCGTGTGTTCCCTGTAATGGTTTATTATAGCAGGCAGCGCTGCATTATCACTCTGTCGAAAGCAAGACCAAGTAAGCAGATATCCCTGGACAGAAGCTGGGTTTGCAGGCTTTGAGCTTTCTCTGGGGTGTATGTGAAGGTGTGCGTGCTCACGCACGTAGGCGCACAGCCCTCGCGCATCACCGGCCGCTGGCGCGCGGCTGCTGGGATGTGTTGCCCCTCAGCGAGGGAGGTGGGGCTGCCTGTGTGGAAACTCTGTCTCCTGCTCATGCAAATGACGGGATCTGTGTCTCTGCATGCAGTGGGTGATGCACAGGATTCCCCCACCGGAAAACCCTAGCCGATAGTCATGGCCTGCAGTCAGACCAAGCTCTTTCTACTTCTTTAAGAGGGAGTGTTTGGGTAAGGTGCCAGAAGGAAATAAGAAAGGATTAAAGGGGAAGTTTAACTCAGTTGACTTTCTCTTCTGAGGATTTTCTTTTCCACCCTTGCCTTCTGTTAATATTATTAGTGCACTGAAAACTTTCGCATAAAGACTTTCATTTAGCTCCTGCAGGTACAAGCTGTGCAGCAGCGGTTCTGATAAGAGTGTTTGATGTGGTTGTGGTGGGCTAAGCATAAAGGTGCGGTGGTGTTTATAGGTAAGGCAGTGCTTATAGGTGAAGGTAATATCTCCTCTAAGACCAATCTGTGTGGTTGGAAGAAGTAGACAAGCTTTCAAGCACAAAAGCTGCAAGGCACAGAAAAGGCTTTTATTCTTTTTTGAAACTAAATTAGTTGATCTAGTAGGAAGAAAGGTTTGGAAACACTGAAAGAGAAAAGTTTTTCACTGAGGATATAGGCAGGCTTGAGGGTGTATTGGAAGAAAAAGGTGTGTTGCTAATTGGGAAGGTTAAAACCAGAAATGTAGAGCAAAGTAAAAAGAAGCAAACCAAAGTGGGGAAATAGCAGAGTGAACCTAAAATGCTTATTTCATGTTGTAACTTCAGGAAGACTCATTTGAAGAATACATTGTAACTGTAAAAATTTCTGAGAGATTCCTACAAAAAGGCCTGTTTGTTTACCACCATATAGAGTGAAATTGTTTCAGTGTGGATGGAAATAGAATGCAGTGTAGAAAAAGAATCTTAAACAGATTACTTTGTGGGAGGAAATGGAATCTGAGGTTCCAGCCTGGGATTTTATCTTCCATTAGCTTTCCACACTTGCAACAATGTAAGAGAAAAAGAAGGGAAAATGAAAGTGGTGAGGCTAGAAGATCATTCTTGCTTACAAGTCCTCAGGTTGTTAAGAATGTATGTTACCCTAACACTATAAAGATACTTAACCCAAGAGAAGGAGATTGAAGTTAATTTCACTGTGTGACACTCACCTCACTTAACAGCCTTTTGCTTAAGAACTGCCAGTGCCTGTTTAACCCGTGGTGTCAATTGTGGAAAAGATTCATACTTAGTTTGTGACTTTTTACCTCATTCTTCATAATTTTCTTCCTGAACATGCTGCATAAACAACGTGGAGAGAAGCTTTACTTTCAGGTACTGTAGGTACTATGGGATGGATAATATCCAGCTCCTTTCCTCCACAGTATCCATCCTGTCCCACAGTGCAATACAGTTCCTGAAACCTGCCAACACTTTTCTTGTCATTCAGCTCAGTGTTGAAGATGGACTTTCCTTGTACCATTGGATACGTGCAGTGATGATTCCTTATACTTTTACAAATGCTTTTCATTCCAGGTACACAATGCCGACCCTTGACGTTGTCTTTTGGTAGCACCTGGGATAAAGACTGGGATAAATACATGTTATTTTTGATACCAAGGCACAGCTGTGTCTTCAGAATATGTTGAAGACCAATTATAGTTAACATCAGGAGATTGCTTTTGGCACATTACTTACTTTTAGTCCTTACATCACTGCCAAAACTGAGGTATGCAGTTTCTGGAGTCTTTGGAAAGATATGACTGTGCAGAAAGGAAGAGAAATGAGCCAAGTTCTTGTGTCGCATTTGCCTCACACCCCTCCCCCCTCCCAACCCCCACCCCCAGGCCCAGCACATCTTTGCAGAATGACAGCTGCATTACATCCTCAGAAACACTTGACCTGATAAAGACCAAAGGGAAGGCAAAGTTATATTTGTACTTCTCTGGGACTTTCCCAGCACTGATTACTGAGTCTCTCATCCCTCTGGCACTTCTGAGCAATGGTAGTCCCCTTGCTGCTGCCAGACTCTCTGTAAACAGTTGTTCAGACACTTCGTTTGAAGGTTACCTCATAAAAAACTGTCCCAGTGTTCACCGTTAGAGTGCCCTTAGTTTCTACTGGGGAACTCATCACTGCCTACCAGGGGCCCTTAGTAATCTTCTGGACTTGAACCAACATCTTCTCATGGCTTTTTGCTAAATGTGTTGATCGGAAAGAAGACAAAGAGCTTGTCGTGTTGCTGTTCTTCTCATAAGACAAATGTTATTGTAGGAGCCGCACTGTTGGCTTTGAGAAATTCGGCACTGCCTTGCAATAAATAGGGAGACTCTACATGCTGACTCCACATGCTGGACAGAATCTGAGCTTTCCAAGCCCGTTTAATGATGAAAAGCCTGATTTTATCATGATGACATAGTTTCACACCTCTTTTGAAATATTTTTCTTTACGTGTATTATGCGGTTTCACCATGATTTTATTACAGCAGTGCCTACTAGATGTCAGGTTGTTCTGGGCTGAGAAAATAGGAGGAAACAATGAGATGTTGTCAGTTGCTCATTTGGAGATGGACTCAGATGCTTAAGGAAAGGAGAAACCCGAAACAATATATGAAGTCGCACAGCTGGCGTGCCAAAAGTTACAAAGTGATGTTATCGTGTGGTATCTTGATTGGAGTTGACTTAATGTTGCATGGCATGCCAGCTCCCTGCATCACAAAACTATCAACAGAGTAATTACCAGGAAACCAGAAACCTGTTAGCAGCCAAGAGTCCAATTGTTTGTGTCCTAGAGTTAGGGTAAATAATAGCAGGCTATGCTTGTATATGGGAATGCACTCACTGAATTGTTTGCCTGGGAGGAAGACTGTGGGCACTTGAAATTCTGGTCATGCAGGGCCTGGGTTTCTTTTGTACAGGTATTTTTTATTGCTTGGTCAGTAGAAGCTTTGCTGAAACATTTGACACAAATACAAATACAGCTGGCATCAAAGTTTGGATGGAAGCAGCCTCACCTGTTGCACAAATCCATGCATGGCCATCTGTTTAATATATGGTTAGTGCCTGAAATCAGAGGGAAGGCTGGAAGCATGTATAAGGCAATACCATAGAGATAAGTTATAGGGGAACAATGTAGTATCTTCAGTGTACAGACTACATTTTACAGCCTGGACTTTGGTGTCTTATGCTCTAGCCAGTGTAAGGATTACTCAAGAAGGTAAAATAGCTTCTTTTGAAGATTGCTTTGATCTCTTGACCACTTGTATTACAGGATAAGTTTTCAGGGCAGTTCTTTCTGTGTGATTTTTCTCACAAAGGAATATGTGGTAGTGTGTTTTGCTTGGGAGCCTAAGCTGATTTCATTAGGGTGTTTTTATGTTGTTCTTCTTACACACCCTAAGAAGATTCTTTCTGAAAATGTGCATGAATGTTCATCTGCTGCCTAGAGGTTTCAGCTGTAAGAATTTCGTGTGCTGTTTTCTAATGTTAGTGCTCCATTTTAAAAGCAGCCAGGTAAATGTTAACCTGTAGGCAATCTTATTTGTTGTTTCTTGCAGGTTTTAAAATCTAAAGAATTATCATCGCCAGGACAGCGCTATATCGACAGCAAAGTAGTTAAAACGAGAGCTGAAGGAGAATGGTTGTCTTTTGATGTCACTGAGGCTGTACATGAGTGGCTCCATCACAGAGGTGACAAAAAGTGCTCTTTGCCTTCACTCCTGCCCCAACCGCTCCTCCATTAACTCGGGAGTATGTCAGAGTCATTCCACGTGTGAAAACCAACTCCACTCACTTTTGTGTTTTGCAGACAGGAATCTTGGATTTAAGATAAGCTTACATTGTCCATGCTGTACCTTCGTGCCTTCCAATAATTATATCATCCCAAATAAAAGTGAGGAGCTTGAAGCAAGATTTGCAGGTAATGATAGAAAAAAACCCCCAACTTTATAAATGTTGTGGCGTGCACTAATTGAAGAGGGAAACAAAATCTATTTTGCCTCCTAAATGGCATTGAGCTGATTGAAAACTTGCTCGTTTGAGAATCATGATTCTCAGCTGGGAGGAAATGGTATTAAAGACACAAGGGTAAAACTGTATCACCTGAATAATTCTAAAATCAGATGGCATGAGTAAGCTGTCTCATTCTATGCGTGCAGCTTTGATGTCCTTAAGAGTCTGTGTTACAGTTTGCAGCATGCGCACAGGATATACGTACAATTTTGGATTTAGTGAAGACTGTTGCAGAGTTTGCTACCCACTATTGGATAATAATGAGAAAATAGCTCATTATTTTCAAAATAAACCCTTTCCTCTCCATCATAGTGCTGTAATGAGTCAGACTTAGTCAAGGAGATTGGCATGAGTGGGCATTAAAAGACAAAAAACTGTGTAGTGAGGGTTATGAATATAAGTGCTCTTTATGGACAGCAGGCAAGGTGATATGGAGTAAATATATCAAGGTCATATAAGCTCTCTGGTCTTTTTAAGCCATTAAACTTTCAGTTTCACTAAGGGAAATGATGTTTAATTGACTGTACTACAGCTACCATCCACCAGTACATATGAATCTGCAACTATATTAGAACCAATTTTAACGTAAATTCTATTCATGAAGCTCTCATTTATTGAAATGTGTCATGATTTGGTTCACTTGTGGTCCGAGTATTTGGCTATATTCCTTGTCAAGTATTAAGTTTTCCTAATTGTTGTTTCACTGCTTTGGAATTTCATCCTGTAAGTAAATACATGTACTGTACATTGTATGTATTTAAAAAATTATTAGTATGATGTTTGGTCACTGTAATTGCATATGTTAAGAAAAGAATAGTGTATTTTTTTCTGTTTAAATAGTATCTGGCTGGGGAGGTTATAACAGAAGGCATAACATGACTTCTAGGAAAGGCCAATGCCTTGAGTTTCTTGCTTGTGCTATTACCATGATAAAAAACTAGTAAGACAGTGTTCAAAGGGAATACTTAATGTAAGGCCATGGATTGCCATTTCAAGAAGAAATAGTTTGATCAGTGTCTGCCATGCCCATATAAAGGACGAGACTAGAATAACTGACTTTCTGGGGAAAATCAGCAGATTTAAATAAACATGGCAGGGAAAGACAGGGAATTTACAAGTATTGGAAAGGAGTGAATGAGATGGAGGAAACTAATGGGGTAGAGGTAAGAGTGGGGAATGAAGGTGAAGTATCCAGAGCAGCTTTAAGTGTGTTAAAAGGTACATACCTGTTAAAAGTTGGGAATACTGCTCTAACTGAAGCAACAAAAGAATCACTGCTTGGGGCATTTGAAACTAAGCAATGCAGATGCAGGGACTGAAATTACCTTTTCTGTTACTCATTTAAACGTTTCTGGTAAATGTGTTGAAATGCCATTAAACAGCTGTGAATGTGGGAGGGCTGATACAATAGATGACATGAGAACTGTGAATGTCTTAGGAATCTTGGGTTGAAATTTGCCCCCACTTCCCCAGTAAACATGCCCAGCTTTACACCATCATGGCCCAGTTTCTGAGAGATTTTTTTTAAGAGATGGTTTATTTAATTTGTGAAGAAAAAGCAACACAATGTTTATCACCAAAATGTATTTTTTGAAGGTATTGATGACTACACATATTCCAGTGGTGATGTGAAAGCTTTAAAGTCCAATAGGAAAAAATACAGTGGGAAGACCCCACATCTTCTGCTAATGTTGTTACCCTCCTACAGACTTGAGTCGCAACAGCCCAGTCGGCGGAAGAAGCGTGCTCTAGATGCTGCCTATTGTTTTAGGTAACTATGCCTCCACATCCAGTATTCTTACCCAGTCCTACCAGCCTGGTAGATTTCGTGCACTTGTCTATCATGTTTCTTTACAGCTGGCGTTTGTACAGAATGCAGACCCTCATTCTCAGACCCAGGGTCTGCGTTCAGCAGGTCTCTGCCTGGCAGTATCCAGTCCCACAGAGACACCGGCAAATTATTGTGACCTTAGACAGCAGAAGTTCAGCTCCATCTGGGATGATTGCTAGATGCATTAGCCCCATAGTTAGAGCCAAGTTATCACCTTCACTTTGCTCACCTACTCAGTCTCCTCTGTAGGACCTGGAGAAAAACACTTGACTAGTCCTCCAGGGAAGCTGCTAGCTGTGTTTGTATGAGCAAGTCCTGCCATGTCTAAGCATCCAGTTTCAGTTACAGCATAAGATACTACTGATTTGATTTAGTTGAGAATTTTGGTGACCCAGACTTGCCTGACTGTAAAGGATCATTCAAGGAGCAAGCAACTGCGTTAGTTTTATTCCCTTTGTTGTCTTTGTTATGACAGTTTTGTTTGTATTTTATTTCCCAGGAATGTGCAGGATAATTGCTGTCTGCGTCCACTTTATATTGACTTCAAGAGGGATCTTGGCTGGAAATGGATTCATGAACCTAAAGGATACCATGCTAATTTCTGTGCAGGTGCCTGCCCGTATTTATGGAGCTCAGATACTCAGCACAGCAGAGTAAGTCATGGATTTGCTAATTTTCAGCTTCTGTTTTATAACTGTGGGTTGAGCTATGTTTCTGGGCCTGACATCAGCACAAATGCCCAAAATTAGTCTCAGTAACTGAGGATAGTGAAATGTGGCCCTGTAGAAGAGCTCACACATGGCCTCAAGCTAGTGCTGAAGTAGAAGAAATGCATTAGCCCAGAGATTTACTTTTTTTTTTTTTTTTAATGTTCATTAATATAAACATATGGTTGGATTGAATACTTTTTGTGAGTATGTAGCCTTTGGAGGTGGCTTGGAAAAGGCCTTTCATTGCAGAACTTCAGTGGAAGGTGGTACAATGAGTTTGGTCAGCAAAGGCACAGAGTAACAAAGGAGCTGAGTTGTACCATCTGGTCATCACCTACTTTTATGACCTGCCATTTCAAGGGTAGCACCTGCCTTGCTGAATTTCATGAAAATCTACTGATAGCTGTCTTTCTTTTACTTCAAAAGACATATTCTTTCTTATACTTTGAAAATTTATATGTGGAGGGACTTTGTGTCTGGGATGTTGGAGAACCAAATCATAGCTGTCTGTGATGGGACTTTTTATTCTAGGGATTAGATGTGGTATTTTAGCCAACTGCCTTAGGATGAGTAGTATTCTGCTGTGAAGTGCTAATTTCCTCTCAACTATCACTAAGGATGTCTAGACAGTAAATGCAAAAGACAGACATTTGCATCATAGTTGTCATAAAGTAAGAATTTCACCCTCGGGTCCATACTAAGTACGATGTCTCCCCTTTTTCAAGCCTCCCTTAAAGTGCCAGATCAATGTCAGCCAGCAGGGAGAACGCTCCATGTCCAAGGGGCAGCTTGAGTTCCTTTTGGTTGGTAAAACCATGATATCGTGGTTCTTCCTGAGCTTACAGACCCTTGTTTGTAGCTGTCACTGGCTGTGACATTGTACTGTTAGCAGTGTCAGCAGGCAGAGGTATAAATAAGGTGAGTATGTTTCCATGCTGGTGTGGAGTAATGGTGTGCACATTTTGGAACTGCACTTGTTTTTAAAGGAAAGAGGAAGAGTAACTGTCATGGTCACAAATATGTGGTTTGGATAATTGCCCAAGGAGCCAGAGGTTGCCTAATAAAGTAGTTAGTGTTGCTGTCCTGAACAGATCTTCTGTCTCTAGAAGCTGCAAGTGTTGTGTGGAAGTTCTAGGAAAAGGTCACTTGGTGTTTGGCTAAGGCATTAATGGCATCCTCAGGAGCACCTATGCATCATCACTGGCCAACCCTGCATACTTGCCTTTGCAGAGAACCATGCACAGGAATCCAAGGTGACATAGGTGATAACTTCACTGCGGCTGCTTCTCAGCAGGAGTAACTGCACCTTGAGTCCTGGTACTTGCAGGGTGGCATTAATGGACTTAATTAACATAGCCAGAGGGTAAAAGCAGAGGAGGGCCTATGCTCTGAAGAGGTCTCTTTTCTCTTTGGTCACTTGTAAATCCAAAATCCTGTAAACAGCAAATGGCAACCTGACGAAACAGATAAAAACCTTTTAATTTCCTCTCATAAATATAAATATGGTGTGCCTGTTGATTTAAAGGGCAACACTTCAGGGCAGACTCCAGGTATGTACCAGCTTTGAGGTTTAGGATTGTATGGACAAAACCTTAGGAAATTCAGGCATATTGTGAACACCAGATTGAAGTGGAAAAGCATAAAACCCCCCTAAAATCCAGGAATCTTCATACTGCTTTCAGTGGCATTCTCTCAGGTGCTGTGGGAGGAAGTGATGCAGAAAGCAGTTTGCTCATTAGAGGTAGCTGCCTAAGCTGTCTTTTTTGGTTTCTCCTTCTAGGTACTCAGCTTATATAACACCATAAATCCAGAAGCTTCTGCCTCTCCATGCTGTGTGTCCCAGGATTTGGAACCTCTCACCATCCTCTACTACATTGGAAAAACACCCAAAATCGAACAGCTGTCCAACATGATTGTAAAGTCTTGCAAGTGCAGCTAAAGGATGTCCCTGAAACAGCATGATGTGTGTTTATATTAAAAAAAAAAGCAAAAAAACAAGGAAAAAAAGAGAGAGTGAGAAGGAAAGAAAGAAAAATAAAAACGCAGGTTCATCAGTGTTAAAAGAAAAAAAAAAAGAAGAAAAAAAGCGGTACTAGTCTGAACTGTTTGAAAGTTTGTTGTTGTTTTTTTTTTTTTTAAACTGGCATCTGAAGCAAAACATTGAAGGCTTTTTCCTACATTTCACCTACACATAGTGTGAGATAGACAAGAAGCAAAGTTAAAGAAAAAAGAAACCTTTTAAAAAATAAACACTGGAAGAAATTTGTTAGTGTTACTATGTGAAAGGAAAAAAACAGGAAAATCCCATGAAGTGGAGTTGCTGTATCTGTCCCGTGCCTTACTTGATCTCTCTGTATTGTTATGCAATAGGCATCCTACCCATTCCTCTTAGCTGTAGAGTTAACAGTGCATTATTTATTTGTGTGTAAAAACTATCAAATGAACATTTCTGTATCGCCATTGGAAAAATGAAAACCAGCCAATGTGGACAAAGTGGAGACCAAATAAGCTGCCAGAAATACATATAAAGCCTAAAGGAACACAAGCTCAAAAGAATCAGAAAAGTAATGATTAGTTTAGTTCAATTAAAATAGAAATCAGTTATGACATTATTGACAAACTCTGCCTTTAAAATACCTTATTTTTCATGCCAGCTGCCTAGAGAGACTTCTTGTAAGGTCTCAAACCTTTGTTTTAAATACTGAATAATTTACTAATAAAGGACACTCTGTTTCAGTCTCAAAGACAAGTCTATAAGATTTTTTTTTTACTGTAAATGATTTAAAATGTCAGTTTAGTAAACCAATGAAATATTTAACATGTACTGGTCTAATCTTCAGACCTTAATATGTTGCTGTATAGCTATGCTATGGGATTTTTTTGTTCTTTTGGTATATGTAACCATACCTAGAGTATTACAATAGGTGGGTAGTAAAAGCCAGCTTAATTGGAAACATATCTGTAGATCTCTATTTGTAAACTATTAAAAATTACGTACTTTATGTGTAATGTGTAAATTTTCACCATATTTTTGTACTCTGTAATACTGTCAGCTCTCATGAGTTTGAATTTGAATTTGGGGCTCTTTTTGATCACTCAGAATCATGTGTTTCCCTCTAGCTGGCCAGTATGAGTAGAGTCCCTATATTTTGACTTGCACTACAAATACATGTTTTATAATAATTGCTATACATGTGCTTTGTATATTGTTCATCATTATGACATAAGCTACCTGGCTCCATTTGTTTTTCTGTTTTATAAAAAAGGATGGATTAAAGCAAGCTCTCCCCCCTCACATGCCCTCCTTCTCCAGTTGTCCCCGTTCATAACACTTGGATCGCGATGCGGTTCGGATTTCTGGGCCTTCTGATTTTCTTTTGGCTGTAGACATTCAAACAGATGGGCAGGGAGCGAGGTGTTGAGAGAGGAGATGTCCCAGCCTGGCCGAGGCGGGGCAAACCCTTGCAGAGAATGACATTCACCACTGTGCAGGAGGCTGTAGGGAGCGGCTGCTGTGGCCATGCCCCACGCGGAGCGGGAGCAGAGCGCACTCGGATGCATCAGCCTGGCATGTGGGAACTCAGTCCTACAGCTCCTCTCTGGGGCTGCTCCTGCTCCTACTGCAGCTAACAGAGGTTTGCCTTTGACTTCTGCAGTGGCACAGCAGGCCCCTGTAGGCTGTTGGGGTGTGTGTAAGGATTGGAAGGATCAGACCCTTGATTTTTCCAAGTTCACCAATTTTTTTCTCAATTGAGTTCACGTTAAAGATTCTTTTAAAAAAATGAAAAAGGAACATTGCGGTCTGTAGGGTTTTGTTGTTATTACACATTTTCATGTTCTAGAGGGAGTAAAAAGAAAAATAATCACATCACATGCTTCATTTAAAAAAAGGCCTAACCTAAATTAGCAAAAAGAAAAGAACCGTGAAGAAGGCGCAATCGTTTCATTTCACATGATGAATGCTTCTGCAGAGCAGAGCTGGAAACCTGCAATACAAGCATTCTGCTTGGATGAGAAGGACATTTTCTGCCATTGTCCTGAGCAGTGTTGGGAGAACATTCCTGAGCTTGGTGTTGTCAGCTCCAGTTTTAAGAAGTGCGGTTTCTTCGGCTTCAGCAGAACACTGGTGCAAAACTGAGGTGCCATGGTGGCTTGCACATGCAGCTTCTCAGGACTTCTGTGGAGCCTGTGCTTGTTGCCTAGATGGGAACGTAGCCCCAGAGATGATCCAATCCCACCCACTGGCTCAGCGCAGAGGAGGAGGTATGTTAGACTTCTGATATTTAGTGAGCTGAGGTGAACAGGTGAAAAATCTGTCCTTGCTCGAGCCAGGCTTAACTCCAGTGAGAAGATGCACTGACCTCAGTGAAGCTCCTCAAGTAATACATACTCTGGATTTTGCTGTATAATGACTGCAAAATTAGTTTTATCAGGTTCAATCTGAGAACTGTATTTTTGTTGGACAGGAGAGAAGACAAGCGCGAGCACATTTTACAAAACTTAAATGTTTTTGTAGTTCTCTGATACAGGAATGCATCTCAAAACCAGTTTTGAAAATGTGGAATAGGAGGTAGCATAGTTGTCCAACTGTACTCACTGTATGCTGGCTGGATGCAGCTGAAAGTTTGGACTTGGATTTGGAATTCTTCTCTAAGCATAAAACACTATTTCTGTAAGTCATTGCCCCAAGATTGACTTTTTTTTTAATTTCTAGTGTTCCTCAAAATGCACTGATAATATTTGAAATTCTCTATTATAAAGCTCCTTCAATTTTTTTTTTTTAATTGTTCATTAGGCATATATTTCCCTTTAATTACCAAGGGTGTTACGCCTGATCCTACAATATGCAGAACTCATGGGTAAAATTCCCCTCTACAGAGTGGGTTAATGTGAGTCCTAAGCACCTCTCAGGTCTTATGTAAATACCCCTCGAATGATCTTTAGATGGGTCTGCAACAGCTCAAGGACTTTGTGCTATGGGGCCTTATTTTGGTGAGGTGATTGCCACTGTCTGAGCAAAGTCCCTGAGAACTGATGGGAAATGTTCAGCATCTTGCAAGATCAGACCCAAGGGGCTGACTGGGGCTGAAGGGGAATCATAGCACTTAGCTGGGTGGGGTAGGATAGCACTTCTTATGTGTTTAGCCTCAATACAACTGTATGGTTGGCATGGTTTAAAGGAGGAAAAAAAAGGAACTTAAAGGACAGCTGTGTTGTACTTTGGTGATTGATTACTCTGTATTTTAACACATTGTATGTCTATTTTTGTGGTGCTCTAGTGGTAAATAAATTATTTCAATTATATGCTGGTGTTGCTTTCATATGGCAGTGTTCTTCTGGCATAGGCAATTCTGCAGCTCTGGAATGTCACAGTCTTTGCAGTTTAATCCTTGCAAAGCCTGATTTGTTGTGGGATATTGGCATGTGTGATCTTGACATGGTCCAGCACAGGCTGAGGTGAAGAATATCCATCCAGGGTGAGTGTGGATCACGTATGCTGTGGAGATTGCTCTCCCCTCAGCCACTGTAGTGGTCTGTAGACAAGAAGGAGCTTCTGGTTACCTGTCCTGGGCAGCAGTGCTGTCCCCTGTGAGTGCAGGACAGGACTGCCCTGGGCAGGAGCTCTGGCCTTCAATAGAACCATCCCGTGAAGTTGGTTACTGGTGGCCCCAGTTTTGGGGGCTTTCCTCTCTGGTAGAGCATCTCAAATTAGTTCGTTCCTCATTTCTGTGGTGCTGTGTGAGGTGAGAAGCTGTTCTGCGTGATGTGTTTTCTGGTGCCTGTACAGTGCGATCCCGCACCGCTGCATCCCAGGAGAGCACAGTGAAACTGTTGGGTTTCTGTGCTGGACACAATAGCCTACGATGAGATCAGATGGAGAGGCGGCAATGGACACAAGTTAGAACATGGCAAATTTGGGCTTCATAAAAGGAAAATATTTTTAGTGGAGGTGGCCAAGCCACGGAATGGGTTGTCCAGAGAGGCCATGACATCTCTATCCTTGAAGATGCTTGAAACTGTCTGGGCAAGGTTCCTGGCAGCCTGCTCCTCCAACTGTGCCTGCTCTGAGCAGGAGGTTGGGCTGGAGACCTCAGAGACCCCTGCCCACCGCCAGGTATCTACAAACAGTCATGGTCCAACCCAACCACTGTTTCTGTCATGGGCTAAAAGAGCACAAGAAACACGTGCTCAACTGCCTCAGTTACATCAGTTTACCAGGAGCAGCCATGTGGCACATGGAAGTGTGTTTTTAACAGAAAATAGGATTCCCTAGTTTGTTGTCTATTTCCATGCACTCTGCAATATGCAATTTCATTATCTAAGCAAATAAGAATTAAGGAGCCTGGAATTGCAGCTTTTCTTTATCAGGCCCTAGTCACTTAAATAAATAAAACTGATGAGAGGAAGGGCTGCAGGACTGAATCATTGCTTTTAAAGCTGATAAAATTATATGTGAAAATTCTTCCAGCCCAGGGACTGATGAGGAGACCAGGGATTACTCTTCCCAGTGCCTTCTCTGGCATCTAAGGAGTGCATAGCATTTCTTGGCATGAATGAAAGAGCATGTTTATGCCAGATTGTTTGGGGTTACTGTGATAAACTATAACAAATGGGACATGTGGTCTGTCAATATGTTTGAGAATGTAACTTGGGATGAGCATTTAAAACAATCTTAGGGGCGATTCTACCACAGTTACACTCCAGCCTTAATTGATTTCAGTGAGTTTATACAGACATAAAACTATAGTCCTTCAAAATTTTCCAGATGCCAATTTTTATTCTGTCTATTTTTAGCTACCCAGCTATGTGCTTTGACATGAATGTAATCCTCCAGCCTGATTATTATCCAGAGAACTCTCACACTACCTTGAGGTGAAAATACTTTGCAGCCCTGTCTGCTGTATTTGTATTCATGAGGTCAGTGAAGAACAGGAGGGTTTGAGGAGGAATGCTCATTGGAAATTGTAGATGAGAAAGTGGTCATAGTGCCTGTAACTAAAGAGGAACAAAGTGGAGGGAACGCTGTGTGCTAAAAGGTACTTTATAGCATGGGGCTGAAAAGACAAAAGATTTCCCATGATAATGAGATTTATACAGAGTATTTTGATGCTGGGCTTATCTTTTTGTTAACACAGCCTCTCCAGACTGTATCAGTGAAGCCCTTACTCTGCTTGAATCAAATTGTGGTTAATAAATGTGGAATATTCAATATAGGAAAAAACCCAAACGATGTGAATGTCTTGAAAACTGTTTTGTAGGCCAAAATCTGCCTCTTAGCTCAGACAGAACAGATTCTATGAGGAGCCATGAGTTCTGGAAGAAAATAAACCAAGAGGTTATGTAATTATATGTGGTTATAAAGTAGATGTGAAGTAATGTAGTTGGCTTGTCAGTTGGTATGGGTGTAACAGTAATTTCTTCATCTGTATAAAAATAAAATTAAATGGAACAGAAAGCTGATGAGAACTTCCAATCAAATTTGATATGCTCACTTAATGAAGTAACCTGCTGGAATCTAATACAGAACCCCTGGGGTATAAACCTTTCTTCAACCATACGGTGGTCCAAGAAACAAATATTTCCTATAAATGGGGTGTTCTAGTGCCAAACCAAGATGATGGCAGGAGGAAGGGTCAGTGATCATTGATCTTTGGTCTCAGCACTGTTTGCACATACTATAGGCAGGTCCCGATTTAATGATTCACAAGCTTGTTCCAAAAATATATACTACAAAAAAAGGAACAAGGAAGATAAAAATGGCAAAGGGGACCAGAGTCTCTTTTTGTTCAGTGAAGTACACCATGAGCTCTCACATACTGTTTGATTCAGGTAATTATAGATGAATGTAACCAGAATGTTAACATGTGAGTACACATTTTATCAAAAATCAGGTGGCTGGGGCTCTGAAGTAGTGTTCAAACCAGAACCACTATAATGAAATTCAGTTGGGTCCAATCTCTGGTTTGTAAACAAGCCTTAACCACCAAAGTTGTTGCTGGGGTGTGTGAGGCTTTGAGCTTAATATGTCAGAAGTTCTTGCACTTGAGCTGCCCTGAGTGTGCCAGATGCAAGTCTCACAGCCCAGTCTTCTATTTTTCTCCCAAGTACAAAGACACATAAATATAATTGCCACCCATAGGAATGACAATTGAAAGCAGTCAAAATGTCCTTATTCATCAAGGTGTTTCCCAGAGAGCCAGGAGTGCTGTAGGTCACCTCATTCCTCAGTGATTTAAAGACCAGCATTATGGGACTATGATGGGTTTTTTGCCATCTGATGGAACCCACATGAAATGAGTTGATGGCTTCATTCCAGTTCCTAGTGTAAACTTCTTGGCAGTCTCCAAGGATATGCAGACTAATTTCATCCATCAAAAGCAGAAAATATTTTTATTTGGAAAAAAAGTCTTTTTTTTTTCCCCTTTGGAAAAATGTAAATACAAGACAAAATATGCAGCAGTTCATGGGCAAGTTATGCATTCCTCTGGAGTGTATAACCTGTTCTCAAAGAGGTGGTCTGGATCAATTTGTGAACAGTTGGGAGGGAATGCTGCATTTGGAGATACTCTGAAATATATTGTTTCCTCTGCTTTTTCTACGAAACCCTCAGTTATACACACACGTACACACACACACACACACACACACACACACACACAAAAAAAAAAAGCCAAAAGACTGTCAATAAGCAAATGAACTGATATTTTTCACCCTGATACCCAGCTATAATGTATAACACAGAAGGTGAATCACTGAGATCCTCACTGTCAGATACAGCCAACTGATGTACATAAACTCGGGTCACAGAAAGCAGAGCAGGAAAGATGAACACAACAGAAGGTTTTTGTCAGCACAAGTATAGGCCCTACATAACACCACAGGAAAACTGGACTAGGTTTTGTTGTACTTTTTGCTTTGGACTGCTTCCATAGCACTACGGGCCATTCCCATTTCTCATGCTTTAAGAAAAGGGGCATCTTTAGGGAGGTAGGAATTTACCTAGAAATAACTGAAAGTCATTGGTACATTTTGAGATCATTAGCAGTCAGGAGACATAATTTAAATGAGCTGTTAACAAGACCTTAATTAACTTTTCCTGTAGCTAAGCACCCCTAGCTGTTCTCCTGGCCTCTTATTTTTTCTCTCTTGTTTTAATGTTAAAAGTTCCTCCACTGCTTTGCAGTAACAGATGGTGTCTATCAAATAGTTGAAATCTCAGCAAGTATCCCAAGGACTGAGGAGGAGATCTCAAGCATTAAACCCCTGGGTTTTTCTAGTTCCTGGTCCCTTAAAGCAGTGCTGTAACACACCAGATGATCTGCAGACTGTGCACAAAGCAGGGTCTCAAATGCACTCCCAACAGTGGGTTATCCATGTGCAAAAATACACTGTTTTGATCTCCACAAGATGCTCATGGACTCATTCAAACAACTCTCTCATTGATCAGACCTCATCCACCACTGTCAGCGCTGTAAGAAGTGCAGGAGGAAGTCATGATTCTCACCCGTGCCGCGGGAAATTTGTCTTCAGAGGCCAATTAATATGTATATGCAAAATATGTGTCATGGGTTGCAGAGAGGAAAACCCCACTGTCCTGGTTTTTAGCTAGAGTAAATTTCTTCTGAGTAGCTGTTAAAGTGCTGTGTTTAGGGTTCAGAATGAGAACGGTGTTGAAAACGCACTGATGCTTTGGGCTTTTTGCTAAATTGTGTCTATCCTAGGGCAAGGACTATCTTTCCCCTTGTCCATGCTCTGCCAGTGAGCATGTAAGCCAAAGAAGCTAGGAAGGAGCACAGCTGGGACAGGTGACCTGAACTGACCAAAGGGCTATTCCACACCATAGAACATCATTCCCAGTATATAAACTGGGGGGAGTTTCCTGGAAGGGCAGCCAGTCTGGGTTCAGGAAGGGGGTCTGGCATCGGTCAGCAGGTGCTGAAAAATTGTACTGTGCATGACTTGATTTTTCACTTTTATTGCCAGTATTATTATTTGCCATTATTATTATTGTATTTTACTTTATTTTCAAGCATTAAACTGGTCTTATCCCAACATGCAAGTGTCACTTGGATTCTCCTCCCCATTCCACCAGGGCAAGGGGGGTTGAGTGAGCAGTTCTTTGGTGCCTCATCTCCAGCTGGGTTTAAACCCACAACACACCTGCAAGCAAGAATGTACATAGTGAAAAAGGAAGGAATCAAGTCATGCTTGATCCATTTCTGTGGATGCATAGATTAAAGTGGTATATATAAATTTAAAGACCTCTTTAAAATTTACATTGGGCTGCAATGTTTGGGGTTTTTGTCTGTATTTATAAGCCACTCCCTCTATTTGCTAAGTAACTTTGCACTTTCTGGACTGTTTCACTATAGGTATTCTTAGCAGTCTTACTGTATGGCCCCAGGGAAGAAATAAGGAAATTTCAGAGACTGATTCTCTTCTGGGTTACTCCATGATAGCAGTTGGAGTTTGTAACTTGCGTTGCTGGATGCAGGAAATTACTTTTGGGGGCAACAGAGTTGAACTGACTGGTCTTATTCCCAGCTCTCTTACTTCAGCTTTACTACAGCACAACTATTTCAACAGGGGACAAACCAGACTTTAAAGTCATTTGTCTAAGAATAGTCAGGCTCAGTTTGCTATTTTACTAGAGCTTTCACACAAAGCATATGTGTTTGTGAAGTGTTTGAACACTGATTGCCACAGTAGCCTGAAAGAAGGCATTTCTATTGCACATTTGAGCTTATATTTGAAATCTAGAAAGATGATGAACATGGCAGTATTCTGGAGAAGGAAATTGATCTTATTATCATTTAAACTGGTATATTTTGCAAGGTGTTGCTGTCATTTTTATCTCATCCAACAGCATTGAAAATAACGTCCTCTAATGCTGGAATCAATTCTCGTGCTGTATTTATTGCAGGGGTGTAATATATAACTATAGCTTGGGGAAAACTATTCTTTTCAGTTGCTTATAGTCCTCTCAAATAGTTTTCAGTCTGACCTTTTGATGTTGGAATCCAGCCCAGAGATAAATTTGTCTACACAGTTTTTTCAGGCTTTGCTGAGATATCTTTGACTTCTGAGAGAACAGGTAAGTGTATTTGTCTTACACTTTTCAATCAGAAAGGCTGTGCATGCCCAGCTCAGCTTGAGAGTAGAATTCAGTCATTTGCACTCTAGTTTGTAGGGGTCACAGTCAGATTAGTATATCAGCCTTCATTTCAAACATCAAAGCAGGTTTCCAGTGTTCCTGACTGTAAAGAAATACATGAAACCATGAGCCGTGTTGAATTAACACAGCAACATCTACTTGCGTCTGCAGAGTAACCAAAGCAGACCATACAGTGGTTTTGCTCTTTATGGCTTTTCAGTGGAAAATCTGCTCTTTTCAGAGGAAAGGCCTTTCCCCCATGCCTCTGGCATACAGCAACAACATCTCACATGTGAAACAATTGTTATCTTTTTTCTTTAGAATTTAAGAATGAGAACATCAGGATTTGAGGTTCTTATTGAGGAAAAAAAAAAAAAAAGAGAAAAAAGAAATAGCTAATCATCTAAACTGTTTTAAGTCTTGGCAATATTCTTCCCAGAAAAAAAAAAGAATTGCACCATAAACCAGTCCATCTGTGTAAGTGTCCTAATTAGAAGCTTCTCCAGAAAGGGCCCTGCCCCTTTCTATCTGTATTAAGAGGGTGAACACCTCAGTCCAACACACTCCACCAGCTAATGGAAAGGGATGACAGATACCTCTCAAAAGTGCTTTTAGCTGCACTTTTCTCTTGCAGTTGGGCCTTTATTCACTGCTGAGTAGTGGCAACTTGACAAGAGAATAAAGCTGTAATGGCCCTTTGAAATAAGGTAGATGGAGAAGACAAACTGTGTTCAGACACATCTTGATGTTGAACCACTGTCTGACCTAACAGAAAACGTAAGCATGAAGGAAACTCATTCTGCAAAAAATGACCACTAAGAACAAGAACAGTATGCTGCATCTCCAGGGACAAACAGGCAGAAGGAGGTTTTTAACCAAAGACCTGCTTAAGAAAGTGCAAGAGCAGTGACTCTCCCAAGGCACTACAAAAAATGATGACACATCCCTAGGCTGGCCAGGCACTGCGTGGGAGCAGCTTCATTGCAGTCTAGTTTCAGCTTCTTCATGCACTTGGGTTGTTTGGTGGTATGTGTCTGTCTCTGAATCTTGATTTATTCCTTTGAAATCTTTTCAAGGGTAATCTGCCACAGAATGTGTTTGTATAAAGGGATGAAAGTAGCAAATGTCCACATGAAAAATAAAGATCAATCAGACACTTTTTATGCGAATCATCCTTACACCCATACTTCCTGCTGGAATAATTAGGAGATTTGTTTAGCACACTGTGCTTCTTTTGATTTATTCCAAATCTGTTGTAAATTACTGACTAGAGATTACATGCTGAGCATCTTTGTTCTGAAATAATTCTTAATGCATACCAAAAATTTTCAATTTGCTTTAAGGGAACTGCTTCCAGAGGCTAAAGGACAAATCTGTTTGTCTCTTCATTCTGCAGCCTGTCTCCCTAAGTTTCTCTGTATCAACGCCATGAATTCATGGTGTTGATTTTCTTGTATCTTATGTCGACATCTCTTGAAAAAGCGTATGGCATTGCAGTTTGTCCATCAGTTTGCCACATAGACCATTAATAGCCAGGACACACACATGTGACTTGGAGTAAAATGAGTTGGCTTGAAGCTGAGCTCCTAAAAATAAAAGAAACCTCCCAAATTCCAACTCTTGGAGCCTGTACTCCAAAGTTTTTTTGGGTTCCCAGTCACAGTCATCCCTCTTCAAGTCTGCTTCCAGAAACTAAACAGACCATTGAAGGTACCTTTCATGATGGAAACAGAACAGGAAGGCCAGAAAGCTCTTTAGATCTGTTTATAGGCATGGAAGCCTAAATATATTCCCAGCTAAGGAATACTTATGTGAATACAACTAACCACATGCAATGATCAAGTACAGCCAAATTCTTCTTGTCTCAAAAAAGCAAAGGAGACTTCTTTGCAGAACCCATAGTGAAAAGGGCTGTTTAAAATGGGGATGTCCCTAGAAGTGTTCAAGGCCAGGCTGGATGGGCCCAGGGCAACTTGATCTAGTGGGTGGCATGCCTGCCCATGGTGGGGAGGTTGGAACTCAACCGTCTTTAAGGTTCTCACCAAGCCAAACCATTTTGAGATTCTATGATTAGCTCCAAATAAACCGTGAAGTTGACACTGCTGAATAGCCATTGGACTTCCAGCAATCAATTAACACTTTATTTGTTTGATTGGTGTATTTTGGGGGGATTTAAAATAAAATTTGGTGCATTCACTCAGCCTTCAAATCCAGTATTATTTGACTGCTTAAATGAGAAATATTGTGTTTTTTTGTTACTAGTTTAATGCAGCAAGCAAACAGAGATCAAAGTATCTTGAGAACTACATTTAATTATAATCGCCGCCACAAATGCCAGAGCAAGATGTGGCTCTGTCATAAAAGAAAACACAGTAAAACAATATTATGCAGTTTACAAATTCCATCAAACCACTGTACAAATAAACAATGCTACTGAATCACACAACAAATCATCTTACAATTAGGCCACACAAGACCATCTGGTTTGCAAACCAGCCTACGAGCCAAAGAGGAAAACTTTGAAGATAAATGTTGCCATATGTGGAAGCCCAGGAAAAATATTACTTACTAGCACGGAGCATCATTTTGAAATGTAATTCTCTGTGGGAATTGAAGATTTCTTACTGAGGCTAATATGTTTTGCGAGAAGCCTCACAAAATGGAAGCATAAGGTATTACAGATAGGCCCAGAGACTGGAAAGGAATGAAAGCCCTTTTAAAGCAGCTGGATGTAGCCTGTCTGCTGCTTGAGCACCTAAGTTAAATTGGAAGTTGTAACATTTTGTCTGTCCAGGACATTTGTCTAGTTGCATAAGGGAAACATCCTACTCTTTCTCGGTCAAAGTGGACTGATAATGATAAAATGTACAATTTGGTCTACATGAGCTTTGAATGGCTAAAGTAGCATTATTCTACCACTCCTACTGATTAATCGGAGATTACTACTTATAATCAGAGATTCTTAGCATTCTGATGAAACAGTTTTGCAAAACTCAGGGTCCGAGGATCAAGATTTACCAAAGCAAACAGATATTTGGAAAGTGCGTCTTCAAGTCACATAATGATTGTGCAGTTCAGCAGACTGGAATTCAGCATTCTTTGAAAACCAAGGCACTGTAAAACACCTGAAAACAGACACCAATAATCAATAAAGATGTCTAAAATCTTCTCTCAAAGGTGTTGGCAAGGGAACATGTTTTTTCTAAAGCCAGAGGTAAGTTCCTCCTTAATATTGGTGATTCAGGGTCAGGTCCTGAAGCATAATGGTCAGTAAAGGAGAATACTAAAAAAGAAGAAAATCATAAAAAACCACAAAATCAACATCAGCCACTTATCCATCTGAACAAATTTCAATTAAAATAAAAAATGCAGAAGTGTTTCATTTGTTTGAAATTCACAATCTCTGTGATGTTCTGCTGGTTTGTTCCAAATTTGTTTTGCCTTATACCATGAAAGACTGAAAACATTTGAAACAGGTCTCTCTTTCATGCTTTGAAACAAATAAATGAAGAAAAAAGTTGAAATATTGAAAGGGATAGTTTAGGACATTTATAGAATGATAAAATACACTTTAAACTGTATTGGTTTATATGCATTATATAGGGTATAAAATTGCTTGAAAGCTTATAATTGACATCTCTGGCTCATTAAATGTTTTCTTTCTGTCACAGGTATTTCTCATAAAGTTGATCAAAGGTTTGGATCCTCCAGAAAATGGCTCATATGTTAAGAATAACTCAGAAGTGCTGAAGTTATATTTTTATTCTTGCAGGGTTACTAATGAAATTTGTACTCTTGGTACTAAGGTTTTAGAGATGGGCTTAAGCAAAGTTTTTACAAACTAAGAAAATACCTTTAAAAATGCAGCCCCCACCCCCAGTTTTCAGCCTCACAGAAAATGTAACATCCCTACCGTTGTCGTGATTTAAAATTTTTCCCATCTGTGGTGTCCAGTGCATCATCGGTTAAAGAGGTGTTACAAAACTAATTGGGGTTGTAGAGATTTTTTTCCACGAAGATGTGAAGTTGCACACAACTGTGTCACATCTCAAGCTGTCCTGATGCACACTGAGCTTTCATGCTGGGTCTCCATTTGCTGCATTAATTCAGTCCAGTGATTTCAAGGGAGGTCTGATTTATGTCAGCATATGTCTTGATAAAACATAAAAACAAACAAAAGTGTTGTTGGCCTGACTTCGAGTGGTTGTAGGTTTGGGGCACCAGAGTATTTCATTGTATATTCAATAGATGCTGCATGTCATAGGGGACACTACAGTGGTTTATGTATATTAACAGCTCATGAGACTGCTTCTCTCTCTGAAGTTTCTCCTAAAGTTGCTTAGATCACAGGGTGGAAAAAAACATGACTTGCTCTAATCCAGTTGTAACAATTGAGTTTTCTCAGGTTTGCTGGCTGACTTCTTACACATGGTTTGAGATGCAGTCCCTGAATTTGCAGGCTGTTTGGACTATGTGGCCAATGCAGAATGGAAGACCTCTCCTTTTGGCACCACTGGGAAGCAGTTTTCATGGAGATTTGAAGGTGATATGCAAAGGTCTGCCAGTTTACATCATATATAGATCCCAATTTTGTCAGAGTTGTGCTGGTGATTAAAATGGTGAGCAAGCAGGCTGTGCAGGTCTCAATTTACAATCTTTGCATTACTTACCACTATTTATTTCAGACAACAGCCGTTGTATTGCCAGCATTTATAGCAGGCCTAGACCTACATGGAGCAAGAGGAAGACCTGGTCTTTGCCCTTTCACTGAGGCATAGATAGCTAAAGCTGTGGAGAAAACCAAGAAAAAGTCTTACCACTTTAAAGGAGTTTCTCCCTAAATTACTATGGTCTCAGGCTTCTTTGACAGAGCAGCACCAATGTCTCCTGGCTGGAGAAGTGCTCATGGCTAGTCATCAGCACTGCCCCAGAGATGGCTTAAGACCTGTGAGTCACAGAAAGGAGAGTTTTGGATGGGAAAGTTGGAAAGGATGTGCTTGGGTAGGGCAGGGAACAGCAGGGCAGCCAGGATGGGTGCCCATGGCTGGCAAAAAAGGGCATTTATGGCCACTTTATCTCTGTTTATTGGCTCTGTTGTCTGCCTGTCTCCTGGTGTTTCCACCACGGCGCAGGCTGCAGCCGTTAGCGTGTAAACAGTCAGAAAGACGCCTCCTCCCAAGTGCCTGGATTTTGTCTGAAATGTGAGCAGGAGATGCAGGAGATGAAATCTCCCTCATCCTTGCTGAGGCCTGTCTCTGCAGCTGACTTTGAACAGCACTGAGTCACGGCAAAAGACATCATGAACTCCCTGGAGCCAAAGAAACCCTTGCCAGCATCCCAAAGGGGATTCCCAGCCACCTCACTCATGTGCAGTGCCTCTGGCATCCAGTGGCTTGCCCAGATTTATTTATTTATTTGCTTTATTCACCTCTGTTTTGTCTGGAAAAGGCTTATCTGTTTCTCCTCCTGCGGCTCAGGTCCTTCTTTGAGCTCCTGCCAAATCCAAGGGCCGTTAGTATTGTGAACCTCTTTGAAGGAGGAGCCATCCTTTGTCCCTAGTCAGGCTGGCCAGCAGCCAGCTCCTGGGAGGTGAGCAGGACCTGCGAGGACAGGGATGCGGTGCCACAGCTGGAGGGAGAGACGTCAGGTAGGAGATGTGGTGTTTGGCAACCTGCAAAGCCTGTGGGGCTGAAGCATCACCCTGGGACGTGGCTTTAGCCCTGGGCTGAGCTTCCAGTAGGCACACAGAGCCCTCTCACACAGAGGTGATGGGAAAGGCAAAAAGGGTGGAGAGAGGAGGAGGAGCGATGTTCAGTGGCACTGGGAAATTTGGCCAGGCTATGAATCTGGCCCTTAGCACCTGGAATGTGTAGCCTTAGCAGTACCACGGAAAGCCTCTTTCCCCCTTGCCAGCAGGTGCCGTTCTGGCTGGGACAAGACCCTCAGCTGCTGCCACAGCCAGGCCACTGTCATCCATGGAAGCACACCAGTTTGGTTCACCTTTGTATTTTCATCTGTGCCTCGCTTGGGGAGCTGCCCAAATGGCATCTCCAAGGAGAGAGGCTGATGGCTGGCACGCCCCTGGCAGTCAGACTGCACCAGAGAGAAGGGGTGGACCCTTCCTCCCTTTTTGGGGTGTCTCAGGTTGGCACGGGCCCAGCTGTGCTCCCACCACAGGCTCAGACCCAAAGGTGTGGGGGAGAGCATCGTCAGCATCACCGAGATCCAACGCCCTTCACTGCGGCTGCACACACAACACTGTCCTGACATTAAATAAATAGTAAAAAAAAAGAGAGATGAAGAGAGAGAGAGAGAGAGTGAAACGTACACTCTCCATTTCACAGTGTCCAGAAAGCCTGGCTGTCAGCATCCCGCTGGACTCCCTCCAGACAGGTATTCATTACATAGATTTGACTTTTTAAATACGATAGAAATGAGAACTGCAAACTTAATATGTTTTTCTTCTTGGGATATGAGGGGGCAGGAGGGAGGGGAATAGCATTTACCTCATAATTTCCCTTTCTCTTCCCCCCTCTGTGTAAGCCACATTATTCTTTCTGCAAAGGTACTTGGGGAAACTTGCTAAAATTTTCCCTCATGCTTGAAATTTACTTACCCTGGGTAACAGGAAATGTGGTGTCTTGTGATGTAAATTGTTATACCAGATGGTAATCTTAGCACATGCTATTTGTGTAGATCTGCGGTGCAAGTGAGTCATCATTCGTAGCTGACCTTCACTGCTGTGAAAATACTTCTTTCAACAATAACAACAACAATAACAATAACAATAACAAACAACCTTTTGACAGGGTTCAGCTCTGCCTGGCATGAGGACAAGGGCCTGCTGTGCGGCAAGGTGGGTCCTGGGCTCTCAGCAGAGCACAGTTACAATCCCTCTGGAGCAGGATCCAGGACTCGTTAGGAGTCTTTCCATTGGCTCTGCTGAGCTCTGGATCAGGCCCAGGTCATGTTGCATCACATTTCTTTACAGCCTCCTTACGTTCCCCTCTCTGCGCTCCTCTGTTGACAGAGAGCATTTGCCCTTTTTCTGCCGTACAGGAAGAGGCACAGCCCCACAATCAGACCTAAATAATGGGACCAGCTTGTTGCTCTTTCCGAAGTCCCTGCGGCATGCTGAATTTAGCAGAAAGAGAAGACTGTGAGATGCATTACCCCTGAATCGAAATTATGCTTGCAATTTCTGCACCTCAAAAGGGAGTATTTTTACCTGAGACACGTATCAAAACCCATTGATATTTCAGTGGTTTTGCTGAAGCCTCCCACAACACCTGTGGCAGCTCAGGCCTTCTTATCCCTTTTCATTGCACAGATAATTCTGAACACAGGTTCCTGCTTCAGCAAATCTGCAGGTCTAAACCCAGGTCCTGCAAGGACTCTCTTGGTACAGGATTGAGCTTATAAAGTGAAATTACAGTTGTTATTAGTAGTGCCACTGCAGTCCTGTAGAAATCCAGACAGAGTATTTGACTCCAGTGTTTCCTGCAGCAGTGAATTCCACTCCGGGAAGAAGCATTTCCTTTCATTTTCCTGAAGCTGTCCTTCTACTGTGGGATTTAAGACAAAGATTCATTTTTCATTTCCATTAAAATTAAAATACTGGATGCTAGCAGAAAGTGGTTTCTGGCTCTTTTTAAATATCAAAACCTCAGACCTTACTAGCTGTGATAGCTTTCCAGAGCTATTCTTCCAGGCATTTCAGCATCTACTTCACTGTGTCCTAGGAAAGAGGGTGAGAGTTTCAGACCAGGGTACATATTCTGCTTAGAAAGTTGTTTGATAAAATAAATAAAGTATTTAAGTAAGGAGAACCCAGAAGCCTATCATATGTCAAACTTTTCAAAACCAATTACAACTCACATCTGATAGAGTGAAAATCACACTGGCAATTAGATCAAGAATGGCTGATTAAATTCCTCAGGCTCCCCAAATCACAACGCTAGTATTTGTTTCAAAGACCTTATAATTACTGTATTTAAAAGGCTGTTATTCAATACTCTCCTCTAACTCTAAATTGCTCCTGATGTCAGCTCGAGGTACATGAAATTCTGCCTGTGGCGTATGCTATGGCTGATCAGTGCACAGGACCTTCGCGGCAGCGTGCGTATCTTTTGCTTGGTACTAATCTTCGCTACGATCAGAGGAGATGGATACTGTAGAAGAGGCAGTAGTGATATTGTAGAAGAGGCAGTAGGTCTGACTAAAAACCCATTAGATCAGTGGAAAAACTGGATGTTAATGGACTTTAGGTCCTTTGTGACTGATTTTGCTGGATCACTGTTGCTATAAAAATACCTTTTCTCTCATGCTGAATTGTACTTATCTCCCAACCAGGGGAGTACAAGTGACACATATATTCATCTTAACCTAGTCCACATTTTTCAGCTGCTTTTATGAGTGGATTGACCAAGCAGGAATTAGTTGCAAAACAAAACAAAACAAATTACTTTGGAGTGCTGTGAAATGATATATTTCTTCAACAACCTGTCTTGTTCAGGAGAATGTTGTATTTGTTACCTTGTCCTGCTGGCAGCATTGATAAAGTGTTTTAAAATTCAAGTGCATTTTCTTGCTCTCACATACAGTATATACAGCCCTTGTAAAAGACAGAAAAATTCCTGATGTTTGAAAAAGTTGCTTTTGGTGCCAAAGCAGACAGAAAACGTCTATGCTCCTGTACAAATGCAAGGGGAATAAAGCTGTTTCTAAGGGGATAAATGTCTCTCCTATTTCCTATTCCCTGTTACTTTGGTTACTGTTACTTTTAAACATTCCTAGCATTTTGCACATAATAAAAAAATGGCAAAATCCCTGTTCATTTCTAGACACTATTTTCAAACCAAAGCTGCTCGTGTCAAAGAGAAGTGTAAAGACCGAAGTCCATCCCACTCCAGTATAGCAACCCATCAAAGGTGAAGCTCTTGACACTCTGCTTTTTGAAGGAAGGAGATACAAAAAGAAAAAAACAGTAAAAATGAGAATAAAAATTGCGCAAGAAGGAGAACTTGAAAAACATAATCATAAGACCCAGTGAGCTGCATTATCTTTGGTCTTATGATCACCATCGACTACATTTCTTCCTTCTGCGGTTTGGTCCAGGATGCAGCTCCTATATATGGCCATGCTATTGCATGAAGTGCTCAGCTGTGGATAAATGTGACTGTCATAGCAGTTATTCCTTGCATCCAGGCATCATCACCTCTTTCCCTCTACTGCCACCCTTGCCCCCAAAACTGTTCTTCAGAGGAATCAGCCCCCATCCCCATTCCATTACCAGAGCCACAAACCAGTGTGTCCACATCAGGACAAAGAGCTTACTACTAGAAACATTTCCTGCTGAAAGCCTTCATTGCTGTCCTGCAGCTTGTGTTTCTTTTATTTAATTAGGAATCTGTTTCAACTTGGTATTTATTCATGCCAACGAGGAGAGCAGTGCGGCCCCTGTGCCATAATAGGTGTTTGGTTCCCACCCAGCAGGCTACAGGTGAGGAAGGAAAACTTCAATTCCCCACTTGTTTGAAACCTTATTTGTGTTCTCCTGCAGGACTGGACAAGAGCTAGCTCCTGCCATCCCATAATTTCTGGGCTGATGTGCTAGGTGGACTGTGAAAGGCAAACTGGGGTGTTCTGTACACAGACTGACCTAGCTGGACTAGGCCTTGGACAGCCACCACCGTGTGCAGTCTGGCCCCTCATGGGCTCTTCCACTGATTCCTTTCCTCTGTCTGTGTGAGAGCAGTCTGGCACCTACCTAGGGCAGAACAAGAGTTTATTGGCCATCTGAAATATTTTTTTTCCATAAGCATTTGCCCATGAGTGGCCCTAGGTTTGTGTCTTGCAGGACAGACTTCATGGGATTTAATTTGTACTTTAATAACCTATTAAAATTACTGAGAGTTGCCACTAAAGGTTTTCTCCACCTGAAAGCATTTTAGCTTTCATTAAACAGCAGCATCTGTATTTGCATGTTGGCTTTTTTTATTCTTAAAAGTGTAAAAAACTCATTATTTATTTTCCTCAAAGTGTTAAGTAGAAAACACCCCTGGCTGAAGTATCTACAAATATGGCATTCTCTGATGTTACTCATTTGTCTGTCATTAGTAATACCCTTTAGTAACCTCTGGCTAAGGCATTTTTCAGATATGCAGTTCTTCTGGTAACTTATTTACTCAGGACAGTTTAATTCAGAAGCAACATCTGGATTTCCATGGAAGCCAGTCTTACAGCTTAGCTGACTGAGGTACCACAGAGGTCAAGAGAACTGCCTGTGGTGATACTTTAGCTGCCACTGAACTTAGGACCTTCCTGCCTCCAAAACACTGTGTTGTAACTGTCAGACTCTCCTCTTTCATCAAAAATCATATTCCTGGGGATGATCTTCTTTCCTTGGGCCCTGATTATATCCTTCCTTTTCCATGGTCATTTTTTGGCCAATTTTATCTGTTCCCTGTATCAGCCCTGCAGTGCAGTCTTAAGAAATGTTGCTTGCCTCTGCATTTGCTTCCAAATCATATTTCAATGTTTTCTTCAGATGATAGACAAGGTTTGAAAGTATCCTTTTGGCCCTTGAAAAATGATTTTCTATTTCTTGCAAATTTCTGAGATGGACAGGTATTTCTTCATCTGTGATTGTCTTGTAAAATCATGTCTTGTTAAGAGTGTTTTTAAGCCATAAAAATCCATACAAAACAAAACTGTATTGTCTTCAGCTGTTGTTTGTGTGCTAATTAAACATCTCTTTGAACAACGGTGTAAGCTCTCTAATAAACTTGTAATGAAAGAAATATTCAAAGCCTCAGTGATTAATGAGCAGATGTTAACAGGCAGTGCAAGCTTATGGGAAACCATTTCTAATAGTGATGTCAACAGAGAACAATTCACAGACATAATTACTAAAAAATTATCAGAGACTTCCTTGTCAAGTATTTTGTATGTTTATAAAGCTGTTGGTGACTCATTTTAAGCAGTCTGGGAGACTTATTTGATTTGGAATTGGGATTTTATTATAGCTTAGCTGTTATGTAATAGTTTACTCAGACGGAATGGTCAGCTATTCTTCCATCTCAGCATAGTCCTTATGTGTGCACTGAGATTCCTTGTAATTCTTTCAGCAAATTGTATCTAAATACTTTTCCATACTTTGGAAATACGGTTCTCATTAAAGCTGAGTAGTAGAACAGCCCTTTGCTTAATTACCCATTAGATTGTCTGCCATCCACTATAAAGTTCAAACATTGCAGTATTAGCCACCCTGTGCTGCTCAATTCCCTGTTCTGTGTGGAGCAGCTCTTTCTGACATGCAAGCAGCCTCGGTAAATTTTTTCTGTGTTTGTTTTAGAGGCAATTTCATAGCAGGCAGAGTGCTGCCATTTATGAAAGGCAGGTGCAATCACTAATTTCTTAGGTTACAGCACAAACGGCAATTAATGTTGCCTGTTTCTCCAGTGTCATTAATGTTGAAGCGAAGTAATCTGGATGCAATTTTCGCACTGGCGCTAAAATGACGTTTCAGTGATTCCACGAGTTTCTTTTTCCAAGACATTCCTGTACAATCAGCTATAGAATTACCCATCTTTTTCTTTGATTGCTTACTGTCATTCCTTCAGATGAACTCCAAAACCCAGACTTGGAAGGTTGAAAAAGGCAAGCACAGCTGTCCTCCACTCCTGGCTCTTCTCCTGGAGACTTTGAGGATTTTATATAGCTGAGGTGTAGCTGGTATTCATAGAAAGCACTGAGATTTTTGGATGTTAATACAGAGTTGTTGTTTTGATTTCTGTCTATCATGGTAGTGGCAAGCTGTGGCAGATGAATAATGCTCATCAGTATCATATCTAGGTTTGCACTACCAAACTGTTCTTGGTGTTGCCAACAAACAAAGATAGCTTTGGGCCACTGCTCTGAGAAGACTCTGCAGCAGACTGTTGCTACCTCTTTGCATACTTCCATGTTTTCTCACCTGCAAATATTATTCAAATTAAATTAAAATCATCAGCTGCAGTCAAACCTGACACAATTTCCTGGAGAATTATTCTGCTGCACAAACACAAAAGCTTATCAGCACAAACAGGTTTTGTAAGCAACTCAGACCATAACAGTTTTGGGGCAGAAATAGCCTATATTTATAACATGCAAAGTCAGCCAACTGTTTCTGGTGCAGTTGAAACCCTAGTGCACATTCTCAGCCTTCAGGGAGCTTCAGAGAGAGTTGTTAGAAAAGACATCTTCCTAGAGATGGCACTGGTGGTTTGGTACTCTAGACGTCAGAGTGTTCATAAGCACTCAGGCAGGGACAATTGCAACAGGGAGCAGAGATGTCAGTGTTTGACCCACTCCTACTCAGTATAGAAACTCTCCCGTGGCTTAGAGAAGAAATGCCTCGAGGAGTTTGGCTTTGAAGGGTCCCTAGAAGGCACTAGGAGCTGGGTGCCTAAAACCCACTCTGCAAATGCTCTGGGAGCAAGAATGAGCAAAGGACTTTTGTGGCTGGAACTTTTAAGGGAACTACAGCTTTCCAGGAAATGATGGAAGTATTTTTAATAGGAATCCAGTGGGTGAAAGGATGTTCTCAGACGTACGAGTAGATCAGAAATGACTCCTCTGATATTGGGACACCTGATCTTGTATTTTTCTCTTGTTTTTTCCACCTCTACTACAGCCTATATAACTCTAGTCCTGGGAAGACCTCCTCTCCAGGAGGAATTTTTTGACAGCAGATGCAAAAATAGAGGGTTGCTTATCACCTTGGAGACCTCTCACTTCTGCAGCAGTTACTCTGATTAAGGTTTAAGAGTGGTTGTTCAAAAATCAGGAACGGCAAAGAGCCATTTATGTCCCTCCCTTTCAAATTCTTTAGTCAGAACTGACAATGTGACACCCAGGACCACCTCATCCCCAAGCTGTCCCTGCCTCTGGACTGCACACAGCTCCCTTGTGCCAAGGAGGGGGTTTCTGCCAAAACCATGCCATGCAGGTGATGGCTCCCTTTAGTCTGCAGATAATTCATTCCAACCTGTTAGCATGCCTACAACACTTTGGGCTTGTGTCTAACACCATGCTTTTGTAAACAGATCAATGCCAAAAAGAGATAGGACAGCAGAGACATACTGCAGCTTTTTCTCTTTGCCACTGTTTTTTAGCATTACTGAGGAGATGTTTATCTGGACATCTATCCTGGAAAACAGGACAGTGCCAGGATACTGACCTGGAAAAAAACAGTTCAGTACATAGAAACAGTAATCCTTTTTCTCTTCCCATCAGCATGGGAGACTTGTGAGGCCTTATGGGGGTATCCAAAAGTGTGTGTGTTACCTGAAGAAGTACCTTCATAATTTGGATAAATGATGCAAAAATAAGACTTATAAGGCTGGGAAACCTTCTGCCTTTCGTGCTGTGTTCAGCTGTGGGGCTCCCTTTCCCAGGCTTCAGGCCACATGGGATGTCAAGATGGCCTTTGCAGCAGCCATGGCAAAACAGAAGCACTTGGTGGGTCAAAACATTTTTGCAGAAGTCCCTCCTTAGCAGCCCTGAAATCTCCCAGAGCACAGACGAGTAGATGAGTGGAAACTTAGCAGTGTGAAAATCTCACTCATCAAGAGGGAGCGCAGGCCATGTGCCGTGGTGGGACGGTTTGAGGTGAGTTACTGCAGGAGCTGAAGTGACCCAGCTGGACAGCCCCAGGGACAGAACATTCTCAACTCTGTGCCCTTCAATGGCATTACCATCTGAGATGGAAAATTTGAAAATGGACAAGAACATTTAAAGGGTAAAATGTTATTTTAAGCACAAAGTGTTTTCTAAACTATTTATGTATCTAAGCTATACTCATTTATGGCATGATCAAGCAAGGTACTAAAGCCTATATTTAAGCATGCAGGCACTCTAATCAACTCCCTATTACATGTCAGAGTTGAGTCTCATCATGAAATGCATTCCTCAATTCATGCTTTTAACAGGCTTTGAAAAGCCCATCTCTACACTGCTGAATCACATGTGAGTCATTCAATACAGCCCGAGCCTCAAGTCAGCAAGCTCATGTCTGTAATATTTATATGAATAGCAATTATCATATTTGATAGATGTTTTAATTATAAAAATATTCTGCTTTTTTATGGAAAGATGTAAACAGCGTGCAATTTGGTAAATGGTAACAGCAGAAATATTTAAGGGTATAAAAGAGATGGAGGGAATGACTCATGTATGTATAGCTCTGAGCACCATAATTTTTGAAGAGACTTCTGGATAGGAAAGTTAAAATTGTTACCAAAACAATAAAATTCAGGGCTGGTTTTATTTTGAAAACCTTTGAAGTAACTCCCTTTTATATATTTTAATGTTTTTAAATCCTCAGCAAGTCTTTTTGTAAAGTTATTTTCAATTGTTTTTTGCCAGAAGAAATTGTGGTGAGCTATAAGCATGTGTACGTAAAATGAGCAGTAATAAAATAACATTGTAAAAATACAAAACAACCTGAACAACAGGTACTTTCCAGAAGTGTTTTTGTTAGTTTTTGTAAGATATACTTGGAGGAAAAATGTGTGTTGCAGTGTCCAAATGGCTAAAAAAGCAGACCCAGTAAATAAACCCTGTTTTGGACTGTTTGTATCTAGCTGGAGACTACAGAGCAGAGAAGGGAGGTGCTCTGCATAGGGACTGCTTGAACTTTGTAAAAGGGAAAAGAAGCTTTGGGGGTATCCTGTGCCATAGAAAGAAATGTGTGTGAGAGCTCTATGTGTCTGTATATTTATGTGGTGTGTGTGGGTGAGAGAGAGGGTCCTGGAAGCAGAAACTAGATGAGGGATATGGTCCTGGAAAGAGAAAACTAGGGAAATGCCAAAGAGCATTGCTGACCTGGATCCAGCCCTGAGACATCACTCCAGCCAAGGAAGCTGTGAGTTGGACTTTTTTTTTTTACATGTACATTTTTTATTACATTCTGAGTAATCTCCCACAACATTCCACATTTTTAAGCCTTTTCATAAGGGGAAAGGGAGGGAGGTTTGAGAAACATCAGAACTTTTTTTTTTTTCTTTTTCTTTTTTTTTTTGAGAAATTCCAGACCTCTTGAGAGCACAAGGCATTTTTAAGGTTCCTTACCCGTATTTAAAAAGCTAATGATGACATAACCAAATAGACTATAAAGGAGCAGCAGCTGCTCAGTGAGAGGAAAACCGTAGGGGGCAGATCCTCTGCTGGCAGTCGCTGGGTGAAATCAGAGGCAACCTGACAGATGTCAGCAGCTGAATGTTCCCAGCGATCAATAAAGGCTGCGAACACTGTTGGGTTTTTTCCTTTCTGCTGGGCATTTGGTGCGCGCAGCGGGCCGGTCGCGGGCGGAGGGAGCGCACCTGCCCTGGGGCTGCCTCGCAGCTCGGCCCGATCGGCTGAGGCCGGGTTATTCACCAAGCACTCAGAAGCAGTGCCCATTTCTGCCTTCTGCGCGGAGTGCTTTTGCTGCCCCTGTGATAATTATTCCTGTTATTTGTCGTCGTTATGGTCCGGGTTTTTTAAGTTTGTTCTTGCTGTTTTCACTTTTCAGAAGAGCAGGGAAATGGTTACAACCTGGGGGTGGTGATGGTAAAACTCACTACATAATTTCTTAGTACTCTGGGAGATACATCCTCCCATCATAACATTTTTATGGCAAGTTTAATGTTCGGCTCATCTGGAATAAGCCGTGAGAGCCACACTACAGGAAGCTGTCAGGATTACTGCCGATTTTTTATTCTCTTTGGAGAAGAAGAAAACACAGGGTTCTGTCCTCAGTGGATTCTGTGATTTGTGAAGCACTGAAAGAGATCAGATTTCTGCAGAAAAGGAATATCCAATGGGTAATTATTTGTGCCAATGCCAGTTCAAACCTAAGCCTTTCTTATACAAATGGTTCACGGCAGAGCAGGAGATATTAAGAGGGATGTGAGCTGTAAACAGAGTGGAGGAAATGCTAATATTTTGTCCGGACTGGGGTTTGGGAGGTGGGTTTATTGCTGTTTAGAACAAGAATCGAGAAATTCTGGAACAGTGTTGTGCTTTATTTTTGTTCTGTTATGAAATTCCATCCTTACAGCTCGGTCTTTCTGTCCACACAGGAAACCCATTTTCTTTTCCAAATGGGCTAGGCTCTGTATTTTATATGCTACCCCACATTGTGGGCACTGCAAAATCGTACCAACCCGAGAAGGCTGCACTGCCCAACCCTTCGCAAGCAAACTACTGGCGGGGCAAAATGGTGGGGAGGAATTTATGACTTCTTTTTAAGTGTTGCAGCCACTCTCTTCTGCCACAAGGAGCACAGGAGGNCCTCCCCCCTCCCGCCCTTCCCCACCTCCTCTCTGAAGAGTTGCTCCTGTGTTCCCTGGAGCAAAGAGGCTGTGATTCTTGGCAGACTTCATGTCAGCTACTCAGGTCAGGGGGAAGTCATTACTTCCTCCTCCCACACTGCTCAGCCGTGTTAGGTTAGAACAAGACTTTGCAAGACGTTGCCCAATGTTTGCAATGTGTCTTTCCCATAAAGGAAGAAACTGAAATGCGTCATAAACCTTAAAATTCCAGAAAATGAAGCTGCTTCATTGATAGGTGAAAACGTACCAAAATATAATAAATAAGGAATTTGAATATAGTTGTGGTTATAGCTCTCATCTGGGAATGGGGAGAACTTGAATTTTCTTGACCACACCTCAGACTTGGATTTTTAATTAGGCTGAGATACTCTCTGTCTTTGTTGTTGTTATTACCCTGATATTTCAATAATTTTGAGGTAGTTAGCTCCCTTTGTTGTTAGATTCAAAAACCTTTGACAATAGAAGGGGCTTTATTTTCCCAGCTGAAAAGAGATTATCCACCTGGGAAAGAGAAATTAGAGGCTTTCCTGTGCAGTCCATGCCTTTGTTGCAAAGCAGCCTGAGACAGTGAATAAACTGTCATCATTGTTGTAAGGCTTTATTTATTAAATACAGTTAGCAGTAGGACGACAACAGCAGCAGTAAAACTATAATGAGGATCTTTTGTCACAGAAATAACATTGGAATCTCGACTGACATAATTAAATGAGAAGAGAAAAATGGGCAGGCTAGCAGAAACCCTACTGAACCTTCGATCCCAAACCTATTTCTCTTAGATTACAGCATTCCCCATTAATACTCATTATTATTATCTTCTATTTATTAGTAGAACTTAGTAATGTAACAGCCTTTTATTTCTTATGACTATTATGGGTAATGCAAGCCGCAAAAGGAAGGACAAAACAACAAGAGCACACAGAACTCATTTAGGGAAACAGGTTGCCTGCTATGGAAAGGGAACTCTGCACTAGTATCATGATCACTGTTGACTCCTTCCCCTCAAAAAGAGAGCCACCATCTTATCAGTTAATAAAATTTTATAAATTTGGTAATTTCACCACCTAGCCCTTCTATCCTTAGAAAATACAGGAAGCCAAACAGGCTTTCTGGTATGGCCTAAATCCCTTCTCCCTGAAATTCCCCTCTCCCTTCTCACCATCTTACAGGAAAATTCTGGGTCCTGGAACAATATTAGACAGCAGACACCTAAGCAAACACGTGGATATTGCAGAGCAGCAACAGTGGCAGTGCCTGCTCCAAAGGAATTAACACCAAAATCTGGGGCTGTTTTTTTCCATGAGCAAGGTGCTCCAAAGCCAGCTCATGCCAGTTGCTAATACTGCTGTGCCTTTCCAGAGCTTTCACATTAGAAGGAATTGCAAGTGGGGACATTTCTGCATGTCACCCACACATTCTCATTTGTGATACTCCACCTTTTCCAGGTTATAAAGATCGTGTGTGTTGATGTTGTTCTGAACTACCTGGCAGAGCTGGGTGCCATATCTGGTGGTATGTTCTTGCACTGGCACAGCAGCAGACTGGACTGAGCTTCCAATAATAAGCACTGACACCAACACAAATATTTGTGGTTATGCTTCCCATTTTTTCCTTATAGGAAGCAAGCTAAAATTTTGAAATAGTTCAGTGATGTGATCAGTGGACAGTAGTGGGAAAAATTTTCTCCACAACTTGATTTGTGATCAAATAAGGAAGGAAGATCTGAAAGACCAGAAAATATTTTTGTTAATCAGGACATGGCACTTTACAACATCTGGATGTCAAAGCAAGTGTTTTGAATTCAATACTATTAACATGTGTCACTTAAATGAATTTTTTCTCTTCAGAGATGATTGGATGGTTACAATTTTTGGCAATGGTTTTGCAGTCTGTTGCTTACATTACCTGACCCATGGTCTGTTTGTCTTATGATGTCTGTGGGAAAACAAAACAAAACAAAACAAAAACCAGTCCCCTGCTCCTTCCCTCTCCCCAGTCCCGAAAATAGCTCAGGACCCAGAAGAAAGCTCTAGGACTGAGTCTCATCCTCTCAGTGAACCGTTCTGACCGGAGGGTAACCTCATGGGATTAATGCTGCTTTTGTCTATGACATCATGTAACACCAAACAAAAAAGTATCTGATTCTTCTGAAAATCAAAGAGAGATGATTAAACAGAGTATAACAGCCTGGGAATGTAGAAGAGAAAGTTTGAATTAAAGGTCAGAGAAAGATCAGGCATCAGCTCCCGCTCTGTGCAAAATGATAAAACTAACAGGGAGTAGTGACTCAGCTTCCCCTGATCAAAAAGCTCCTTTCTTTGCAGTGTAAACAACTGTAGTTGGTGTTCTTGAAATCCCAGACTGAAACATCAACCAATGCTGGAAAATAAGATTCCCCAGAATGCCTTCCCTATCCTAGGCATAACCTGTGGCTGATGTTTCAGGGGATTTTATTCACTGTGACTGAGATTCACTGTCTAAAAGTGGCTGCTGCATGAGTAGAAGAGGAAAAAGTTTTGTGTGTGGATTGTGACCTCAAAAGTGTGAAACAAATATTTTGTTTCAAATCATCCTTAACCCATTTCAGCAGTAAATTGAGTGACCAGTATTATAAGCGAAGAAAAAAGTAGGGAAGTGTGGCTTTGCAGGAATGAATAAAAATGAAGGGAACAAAGAATAACTTCTCCAAGCTAAAGCTTGGTTTCTAATTTTTTGCTGAATAGCTTGTTTTGAAGAATAAGAGACTCCTGCTCTTGCCAGGTCCCCGCAGCTAGATTTTATAGCTACAATGAACAAGTATGCATCTGTGTAAATGCTCTTTAATTTTCTTTTTACATCATATTTACACTGCTCAGACAGTAAAACTGCTGAATGTTTTAATAAGCACTCCCATGGCTATGAAGTTGTTTGAAACTTTCAGGCAACGTGAAAAGGCTGGCAGACAGATAAAGGCTGCAGTGGCTCGATGCTGACCAAGGGGGCGAGGTGTTCGAAGTGCAGCGACTGTGTTTGTTTTGGGCTGGGGACCGGCCGGAGCGCGCGGAGTGCCGGATTCCTCAGCCCTTACACCGAGCGCGCAGCGCGGGCAGTGCTCCCTGGAGTGCCGCTGCATCCCACGGGACGCCGCCCGGGAGCCTGCGCCGCCCCGCCGCTGGAAAGGGCTGCAAAGGCAGGCTCAGGGACTGCTGGAGCCCCTTCCTGCTCCAAGGGGTTTTAGCCAGCGTTTGTCACCTGTGGAAGCAGAGGTGGGGAAAGTTTCGCTCTCGGCGTTTTCAGAAATTCCCCAGTGAGGTTATTAAGAGGAAATCAAGTAGTTTGAATGAAATGAAAGATTTCGATGGAATCCTTGTTTTCATTACTGTAATTTTAATGTAATTTTCATAGGCTTATAGAATAAATGAGGCTGGAAAACACCTCGGGAGGTCATACACTCCAAGCTCATTAAGGACAGTATTTTGCATGTAAATACGGAGCTCGCAAAACCTGCTGGCTGCAGAGTATCTCCTGGTTTTTTTTCCTGTGAACACATACAATTGTGCAAAGTGTCTAACACTGGCGTGTAAATTCATTTCAGCCCCAATCCAACCCTTGGGCAGGAGAGCACCTCCTCTGTGACGTTTGGGCTCTGTGTGAACTCTGTCAACACAGTTGCTAATCACCTTCACCAAGAAATCTGCAAGAGATGCTCCTAATGCAACTGCTGTATTGAGGCAGGACCAAGAATCTCAATGCTGTGTGGGCTTGCTGTATTTGCAGTGTAGACATTTCTCCCCAAAGACCTAAACTGAAACTGTGAATGGTGTTGTGGCTGTTTATAATGTCCCCTGGCACTTCCATAGCTCAGATATCAATCTGACAGGTGATTGCTCTTAGCTTGGACTCAGCATCCCCCTAAAGACCAAAGGAGCAGTCTTTCACTTGGTGTTGGAGAGAAAAAGGAAAATGTTGGGACAGAGCAAATAAATAAGCTCAGAGACTTGAGAAGGCTCTTAAAAAAGATGAGAAATTATTAAATTTGTAGTTCAGGTGAGTGCTAGAAAAAATATGACAAGAAAAGAAAACCAGTCGAAGAAAATTGTAGATAGAAGGAACTAAGATGACAAGTAGTGGCAAAATCCCAATTTTCCTCATGTTTCTTCAAACAAAAAAAGAGATGAATAGAAGGACACAGGGGACTGTACTGCAGAGGGTATTTGTCACTTTTGTGTATGGGGTGTCATAAGGGTGAGATTTGGTCTGAAGAACCACAGGCCAAAAAGAAAAGAAAAACCTGAAACACTCATCTTCTGTAACAACCCCAAGTTTCATTAGCATTATATTTTTGGTAGTTTGGACTCTCAAGTTTTAATGTAATTGCATTGTTCTATCTGAATTCTGGTTTGAGGTCAGCTTCTGATTCTTGCCATCTTGTGGTGTGGTGCTGCACTGCGACCATCCCTCCACTCCTCTGCAGATACAGCAGCTGTTAAACAACGTGCTTTCATGAAGGTCTCACTGGAAAAAAAAAAAAAGACCCTTTCTTTGATGATTCCTTCCTATAATTTGCAATATTTTTGTCTAGGTCTTAATTTAAATTCTGTTTCCCTAATTGTTTCCTTAGAAGGAGTCCAAACTATTCCCAGTCTGGAATCTGAGACTGACAGAAATGACCTCTCTCCATATCTCTTTCTAGCCTGAACTCTTGGGCCATTTTCTAGTTGCACAGCCACAGTCTACACACTCTTCTTGAAGCTGTTCTTGGATTCGAAATACTCCAGTTCATCATAGTCTGCACTGTATCTCACACACTCCTTTACCAGAGCTAAGACTGTTTTTTAATAGTCCTTTAATAGGGAGCTGTACAGTTCAAGATCCTGTTATCCTACCTCTTTTATCTTAGCCTTCCATCCTCCCCAGGTCTATACACTTTTAAGCAGGAGATAGTCAGAGGAGAGGTGGCAGACCTCTGGAACCCACAGGCTTTAAAGGCAACCCCTATACTCTTACAAGGCTCTTTATTGTGGCAGTCCACATGGAGGAGCCAAGCCCCACAGAGTTACCACAGGTGTTTCCTATTTTTAATATTCTAAATATTGGGCATGTGTGCTATTAGTGACATGCTTTTGTGCTTCAAGGTGCTGGAAAATGATTAATGTATAAGGGTGTCTACTGCCAGCATCTGATCCAAGTTCACTGACTTTCAGTTAACCAGTTAGGAAAAGTCATGTCTCGTGCAGTAGTTCTGTCTCAGCAATCTTCACTGAGAGGTCTCCATGGAAGACATCTGAGGCTTTGCTGACTTTCAATTCATCTCTGACTTTTCCAATCATAGTAAGAGCTGAACGGTTTTGACACTGGGGTCCTCTCTCTCCCAGTTTGCCAGAATGATGACTTCATTCTGGACTTGAAGAACTTGGAGGTGAGTCAAAAAGATGTCTTACTAACTGCCTTACCTAAGGTTGGCCAGATGTGGCTGTCCTCACTATCTGATAAGCCTGGGACCCAGAGAGAAAGAATCTGTGTGTAACAAGTCTGCAGAGACAGTAGTCCTGTTTAACAGGATTTCAATAATGAGTTTAGACTTTATTGTCCCAGTTATATTGTGAGGAAAAAAAAATATCCTCAGGTGTCTTAGTTTGTAGACCTGGTTGCAAAAAGGTGTAACGTAGGGAATAATGAAATAGATGAGTTAAACTTCAGAGAGAAAAATAAACAAATTCCAACTCAAAGTTCACGTCAAGGTTTCATTTGTTTGCTTGGTTGGTTTTTTTAAAAAATCCAACAAAAACAACAACAAAAACCCAGAACCAAGAGCCAAGTGAAAGCATTAATAAAGGCTTCTTTGCTCTAGGATTTTGATCAAAATCCACAAGCTTTATCCAGATACATAAATTTTGCACCTCTATGTGTATCCTTGGGAGGATTTAATAGAGCTTGTGCTGTTTGTTGTTGGAGGTGGAATATAGAATCATAGAATGAATCAAAGAATGCTTTGGATTGAAAGATACCTTCAAGATCATCTGCTCCCACCCCCCTGCCATGGACTTGGACACCTTCCACTAGACCAGGCTTCTCAATACCCCATCCAAACTGGCCTTGAACCTTGCCAGGGATGGGGCATCCACAACTTCTCTGGAATATATTCCAAATATATTTCGTGTTCAGGAAATGTTAACTTTCTTGCAACTGGTATGAATTTTGGCTTTAGTGCGTTTTTCGTCCTTTTTCAGGAAAAAGTTTGGTGGTGAAGTAACGCCACCATTTCTAAGTTAAAATATGCAGTGCAAAAGCAAAGCACTGAAATAGCAGCCCCCTCTCTCCTGCCATTGGCAGCGAGCTCTGTGCTAACTGATTGGAGCCATACGGAGAGCAGGAGCTGCACAGACTGCAAGGATAACGAAGAGCTAAGTCTTTGTGCCTGCCAAAGGGAAAGCCTGAAAAATAAAAGGGCTGTGGGCTGTCTTCCCACCACCTCCAGGGCTGCACTTGATAGCCACAAGGACTAACAGTGCCCTGCACTCTCAGCCTGCCTCCATACAGATATATGAGGTTCAGTACTGCCCATCTTCTTCCCACTTCTACCAATGTGGCTGGCTTTTGGGTTTTTTAATTGCATGCTTAATTGTAGGCTTTTAAATGTTTGCTCCTAGAGAAGACTACTCAAGATAGGAGAAGGCAAGGGTAGAGTATGGGAAATGGTGAAATAAAACCCCTCCTCACTCAAATTTGCCACAGACTCCCTACAACAAGACACAGCTGCTTGATAATACATGCTAGAAGTCTGAATCATAACACACACACACACCCCCCTCCAAAAAAAAAAAAAAAAAAAAGAGTGGCACATACCAAAGTGTGAAAGAGTCAGAGATAGAAAAACGACTAACAAAAAGGAAAATAGAAACCCTGTTAAACACTGGTTTCCTCTCAGAGTTTTGACTAATATCTGGGGGCCAACAATGAGTATACCACATCAGAGACCCTTTTCACCTTGCCCAAAGTAATGAGCTCATATTTGCAGATTGCCTAACACTTTGTTTTCAAGCCAAAAGTATCAGATTTACACTCGAGTAACAAATTGTTACAATGTGGGAAGAGGTTATGGACAAAGTACAAATCTGTGCGATGCTTTAACCATCTATGATTTTGTTTGTTAGACCATGTAATAGGAAAGAGACAATCTTGAGCACCATCGCTCCTAAAGGGGGAAAATGGAATGGTGCAGTGCCATTAGGTCTCTGGCACTTCAGGATATTTCATTAATGAAAAGCAACTGTATATGTATATAAGAATGCCTTCAGTTAGCTCATTTGTTTTGTGGAGTTTCTCGTTTTAATCCTAAGTAAGCATAGTTTCGAATGTTGTGGGGAAAATACACTGGGTACCTTCTTCCAAAATGAATATTTGCTTTTTCTGCTCCTTGGTTAGATTAAGTACTGAAAACAAGCTCCAGCTATTGCTTTCTTTGCGGGCCTGAACCTATGGATGCAGCTCAAAAATCCATGTGTGTTTTCCCTGCTCATCCCACTTGTCTACCCTCATCTACCTCCTTCATTCTCCTGTTCTCTGCTAAACCTCGTCAAAGTTAAATTAAAGGAGAACTTGGACTTAAATGAAGACTATAAAGTTGTTTCACCATAGACCAGTAGATCCTATTTGATAATTGCACGTTCATCCCCTCTATATATCTTCAGTAACTTTTAAAGAGTAAGAGTCACTATTGGGTCTCCAAGGAACACTTTGAAAATTTTAAGAATATATTTTAGGTATGAACTATGACATGATAAGCCCCCTACTTGTTTTCTGCCTTGGCAAACATGATGAATATTTTGAAGGAAATTGAATTAATTGACTTAGCATCTGTTTCTGCAAATATTTTTTGCTATACAGTTGGATGTTTTTAGGAACACTGCTTCCCTGTGTACTGAAACTTCTTTTCTCCCCGGTTTTATTTTAATTACTGATTGGAGATGATTGCTGTAAATACATGAAAACCTGAGTCACTTTCTTCATTTTATAGTTTGAAAAAGCCATGTTTAACCCTGGCTCAGAAAATCCTAAAAGATGATTATTTTGTTTTGTGTCTTTAGATACTGGAAAACGTTTAAATCAATGCTCCCTCTCTGTCTCCTCTTCCAACCCTCTTGCTCACTTTCTCTCTTGATGTCTTATTGAACAGGAAAAGGGAAGGGGAAAAAATGCAGGGCTTGAAGGAAAGTCTCAAAGTCATGAGGTACAAATCCTCTTTCCATATTCTTTCCCTGCTTCCATTCCCCCAGGACTCTTAAAGGCATAGATAAAAGTATCTCAGATGGCCAACAAAGTGTCTCTGCTTGATTTTACTGAAAGGGAGAGCATGAGACGAAACAGGCTGCAGTGTGGTTGCCATTTAAATTAGCTATAGAAAATTGTGATGACAGTCTCAGTTAATTAATAAATCATTATTACAATTTCATATATTAATATTGTCACTACAATGAAAAGCCTACGTGTCTTTGAGAATACTGCACAAGCCAAATACTGCTTTTTTACAAGGCATTTAACAGATGACTTCCTTCTGTGAACAATATTCTTCAGAGGACAATTAAATGCCTCAAAGGAGAAAATGTATATTTCTATGGTCGTGCCATAAAGGACAGATTCTGGGGAAGATTTCCTGAATTTAGCTTCTTTGCTGCAGGTTCAGAACATTTTTTATGTTTCTCAACTGAATTGATCCAGTGACTCTTCCGAGGCATTGGAGAGAGCAGTGTCCGTTGTTATTTGTTTGTTATGTTCAGCACTGTGCACACAGCACTTCCCTTAAGGAATTACTGAGAGCAGCAGGATGTTCCTCATTCCCACCTGGTGAAACTCCCTCCCTGTCCTGCTTTTCCTGACCTTCCTCTTCCAAATCCTCTACCCTCCACTGTCCCATGCGCTTCTTCCCTCCCAGGCTCCCATAAATCCCTCTGCGTCTTTCTTTGGCTTCCAAGAGCTGCTGGAGGCGAGAAAGACTTTGGATTGAGCTGGGTGGCTCTGCAACAGCAGCTCAGTGTTGCTGGGGATGTATTTTGATGATGTGTGACTCGCACACAGAAAATAAGACAAAGGAATGCATTTTCCGGTCCACTGGAAATAGTTTATGTAGCTTGAAATTCAGTGTTCCAATGAATGGTCAGATACATAAATTGTAAATAAATAAATAAATATATAAATATGTCATCAGTAAAACCAATCCAGAATTAAATGTTTTTGTTCCTTCAAAATTCCATTTCAATTTATTTTGTTAAAATTATTTACCAACAGTGACATGAACTTGAAGGGAATTTTCAATCCCCTGAAATGGAATATTTTATTACCTTTATGTTTTGCACACTGCTGCCTTGAAACAAGCTGCTGAAAGCTGGAACACATTTTCAAGGTTCTAAGTGAGCGAAATATTTACTAGAATCTTAAACTGCTATTGGAATTGTAAAATGTTCCATGGTGCTAGATACAAAATACTAAAGAAATGTCAATAACTTTTCCTTCTTGCAGATGTATATTAGCCTGTACTGTACTGCATGCTGCTCTGGCTAGATTGCTTCTGGTTCCTGAGATAATTCATTTAAAGCAGCCTTGAGTATCTCCATAATCCATCAAGCAAAATTATTTGAGGAGCAGGCTGAGACCTAATCCTCTTCTCTTACTCCTGGAACAATTGGAGATTCTTCCACTGAATTCATACAGTAAAACTAGTGTAAAGTGTCTTCTCTGAGGAAAAAAAACCCTGGCCCAAGGTTTCTGAAATATTAGGGTAAAGTCTCAAAGTGAAGGGCACCATATGTATCTAATATTATTTAGTGAAATGGAAATATATCATTGCTGCAGCACTCAGCACTTCGGTCACAGCTCCCTATTATAATGTGCCAGGAGGTGGTGGAGGTAGGCAGCCCTTTCAAGAAAACATTTCATCCCTAATCCTGACTCTCTCTGCCTTCCCTCTTCATTGCCTCAGCTATTTGAGTGAGTTGTAGCCTTGACAAACAATATGTTTGGATCATTGTTAGCTGAATGCTCTCAAACAGTTTTGTAGTATTAGGCTAATAAATTTACCCCTACCAAGAGATTTTTCCAAACCGACTTTTCTCAGGATGATATAAAAGTCTTGGGGATGTATGACAAAATGGCTAGTATTTTCTAACTAAGCAAAAAGATAAATTAAACCAGGAATTTCTTGTTAGTGAAAAAAAAATAGAAATTAATATTTCAGGTAAACTCCTACCACATGCAGAACAAATTGAAATGCAAAGTTGTTTCATGGCCAAAGAAGGCCTGTATCAAAAAGACACGAGAAATACTGACCTAGCAAAGAGAGATTATTCTCATTTTGATCTGTCAACAGTAAAATAGCATCACATGAGTTATTATCAGCATGTAACTTTATCCACATGATGCCTCTGGTTTTGTTCTTGCATGGCCTCTGACTGTATATACTTCACAGCTCCACTGGGAAAAAACGGAGGAAAAAAAAAGCACTTTGTACTTTCTCAGCTGTTAGAAAACAAAGTTCTTGATTTTTTTTGGTTTTTTTTTTCCCTCACTGAGACCATGACTGGCTTCTGCTCCTAGCCCTGCAGAAGAACTCTGGGGATACCCACATTTTCCTTTCTTGCATGGAAAAGAAGACTCTATTTTCAACCACAAGAAGTTCACACATGATGATCTCATATGAAAATAACTTAAACCATAGCACCTTCCCTGTTCTCAGGTGTTATGTGTGCAAATGAGTTGTATGTCAATGATTTCTTTACCAAGAAGAAACCTTTAGATCATCTGTCTCCAAGAGAGAATACTGCAGATTGACAATATTAAATTTCTTTAAGAGGTGAAACAAAATACATGGGCTTACAGAAGGATTAGAAAATTATATCCCAGCTGGAAAATTTTATGGGTACAGAAAAAATTGTGTGAGTGAAATACCAGTATCATAAAATAAATACAGGAAATATAGTAATTTATGTGATAGAGAAAATTGTCACTTTCAGAATTGCCAGAAAGTCAACAGCATTTCACCCATTTGACTTCAGAAGTGAACTTAGACCTCAGAGGCTTAAAAATATATGAAGAGAAGTGAAATGAAATAAGATCTCATGAATCCAATAGGGATTTACAGAGAAGAAAGCAATCTGTGTTAAAAGAGTTATATAGAAGTTGGGAATGCATGTAATCAGAATTTAACTTATTCCTGGAAAGTGATTTAGAATATGCCAAATAAATTAAATTCCATTCTGCAAGATGAGCAATTAATGGGGCTCCTAATTTAGAAAGCATCACAATTCAGAAATGGCTTTAAGCCTCTTTAACCTTAAGCATATGTTGAAAACCCCCTGAATTCAGCTGGAAATTAAACACAGAAAACAAGAGGAGGTCGAGCATGTCTACTCAGTAGTTTGCGTTACTAATGCTTTTATTTCTGAAGATCCTTGCATCTCACGAGAAAAAGGCATTTCACAAATATTGATGGCCAACCGGTGCAGTTTCCACCCAACAAGGCTCAGAGTTTGGACGGGAGAAGCTGGGGTACAAATCTCTGAGAAGAGCCCAAGTGCAGCCACCTCCTCTCTGTTCCTGGGGACATGGAACAAAGGAGCCATCTCCCATCCAATGACCTTGCAATGGCCAGCAATTTTTACCCACTCTCCGGCCATAAGAATGAACCTACCGCTACTAATTTCTATTTTAAGTGCAGTGGAATGTTGTGGTCACGCTGATACCGCTCCGCAGACGCTGCTGGCAAGGGCTGGCACAGCATTTAATGACACATACTGCATGTATGGAAGGGATGCTGGCCACTGGGAAGCAGTTGTTGCAGGAATGTAGCTCTAAAGCCCATTAGAAACTTCATTTTCCCATTTTTATCCTGACATTCATGTAATTTTAGCTTCTACATTTTGGCAAATACTGCCATGTATTTTTGGCTCACCCCTGAGTTATCTGAAGCAGAGCAATGCGATTCCAGGCAGAAGAAGGCAGAATTGTCTCAGAATAACAAGCAGATTTTTTTTAATGCAGTGCAAATGGTTCGTACATTATTTTTGCATGAATCAGACATTTATTTTCTAAAGGAAGACAGGGTGCGGGGAGGAGGGCAAAATCTTTTACTTAAATCCTCTCATAGTTCATTGCTGAATATCAGCTTCTACAGACAAGGCAATGTAGGCTAGGCTTCTTGGTAATTGTGCTTTTGGAGATTAGCTGTTTTGAGTCATGAGGGTGTGTTACCTCACCCCAATTACAGAACTCCAGCAGAAATGGTAAAAACAGGCAGAGTGAAGGAAGAAAGGGGACTTTTCTAGCATTCACGGGACATTCACATGAGCTGCATGGGCAGGATGAAATCATGCAACTGCCAAGGAACAAAAGCTAGTAGTAGAAAATGAACAATTATGAATTAAAAGGAGTCCTACAAATGCTGGAAGATGGAGACTGACTTGCTTTTATGCTGTGACCTTTCTTTGTGTTGTACTTGCCACAGTAGTACTCTACAGACGAGATGGCACCAACTAAACCTAAAAAATTACTAACTGCCAAGACAATTCAAAGAATAATGAGGTTGCAACAACTAAAAACATGCAAAGAGAACTGATGTCAGTTATCTCTTCACAGAGCTCAGTGAGGAGGAATCAAATGCTTAGTCTTTGAAATGAATGGGTTTAAAACTTGAGATCACAGCTTAGCTTATCAGGACATGCTGAGGTACGGGATTATGCAGAAGTCACATGGTTGAGTTTTTGCTTATGTTTAATCTTGTGAAATTTGTGGTGCAGCATATTATAGATATCACTTTTACACTGAAGGGAGAAAACTTACCTTTTGTAGAGGACTGTATGAATTAAACTCTTAAAGTGAAAGGAATGCCAGTAATAAATTCAGCTTTCTAATAACATAACTCTTGGGACTCGGTTGTGACTTGGATTAAAAGACTGCAGGAGTAAGAAAAATTAGGAAACCTCCTTATTACACAGTGTGTCTTAAACAGTACTCGGACCTGGATTGCTGGGAGAGGACTTCTCCTTAAAGCAGATGTGCAAGGTCAGGGAATGGGTGTAGGCTTGGCCCCCTCCCAACCCCTGGCCATCATGGCCAATCCTAGAAAGGTCAAGAACTACCAGTATATGTGGATTTTAAAGGGCCACCCTTACAGAGAAAGGAAAGAACAGCACATGCCTGTGGCACCTCAGAGAAATATCCCCTTTGCAGGCAACCCTAGGAACTGCAGAACACAATTGCTGCAATCTCAGCTGTCACAGTATGGTCCTAAAGGACTGCTTCTGTGCCTGGCTGAATATTGATAAAGATCTATCACCACCTGTATTGCTTTGTTTCCTGCTCTCAGTTTGGTTTGGAGTCTCATGATGCTGACTCTCGTTCCAGGTGCTGGAATCACGGTATTGCCTCAAGACCTTTGCTTCCATTTCAAGCACTCTACTGTATTAATTTGCAAAACCCATAGGCTGTACCCAGTACTGTGGCATTGAATAAGGGTGTGGATCACAAACATAAAGTATCTCAAGGGCAGACTAGAACCATCTCTTGCGATACAAACATTCATGGAATAAGCCTCAGTTTCTCTCATCTTCTTTGGGAGCTCTTCTAAACAACTGTCCAGCTGCTGAAGCAGACAGGAATCTGTCTTTCCATCCATGCTTTGAAACCCCACTTCCCAGCATTCTAGCAAACTCAGTACCTGCCAGGAAGAATGGTGCACAATTGTGTCTGATCTCCAGAAACGGTGCTGCAGGAACTGTGGGTGGGAAGCAGAGGCTGCTTGGGTGGAGTGCTCTTTGGAGCAGCATGCTTGGGCTAAGATTTACTGTAAGAATAGCCTTTTTCCCTCACCAACCTACTTGTTGTTTGGAGCTCTGCTTTGTGCACGTAATAACACAGAAAAACACGTTGAGCTGAGCATTTGTGGGAGGCATGGGGAGAGGGGTTTTCCAAAAAAGTAATTTTTAAATGTCAAAAAGAAGGTATCACATGCAATGAACCCAAACATACTATTAACATACTGACAAAAGCCCTTGTAATTTCCACACTGATCTCATGATTTTTCATGCTTAACTCATAATTTTCAGGTTTTTTAAAGCTGACAGTATATATTCTTTCATTATATACTCTGACATTTTCTCCCCTGGGTGCTTGTACAAGAACAAATCCAATACACTGAGTACTGTACCAAGCTTTAAAATATGGACCAGAAAAGAGAGAAAGAGGAGTTAGTGAAAGTATGAATTCCTCATTAACAATTTGCCCACGGCCTTACATTTGAGCATTTCTTCTTCAGGGTCATGAATTGGACCAGGGATGTAGAAAGGACACCAGCCCATCAAACGAATCCTGAACATCAGCCAGTGTTAGACCAACAGTACTTTGATTCCCAGCTGATGGTTAGAAGCAGCAATAACAACAACCACAAAAAAATGGACTGGTCTATCTGCAGAGCCTGTCAGCAGTTTATGAACACCATACTTTCCCTCAAATTTTTTGCCCCTGATTGTATTACAGCTTTACCCCAGTGGCTTAGTATGTCCAGTGACCTAAAAAAAGAAAAAAGCAGTCACAAAAAAATAATACTATTTAACGAGTTACGGCCTGAACCACGCAATCCATGGATAGCCATATGTCTGGGGAGATGACAGGTCTAAGTGATGAGCCCTGTTGCATGTGCACACCATTCCTCAGGAACCTATTGCTTTGATTTAAAAGGTACGGTATGCTTGGCTTGCTCCTCCCAACATGTGCTAATGCTCTGTGTTTTTTGCTGTAATAGATTACTTAGCAATTCATACTAATGTTTTGGAGGCAAATTGCTTTCCCATGTTTTATATTATGAACACTTGTTCGGGTCTGGTTCCGCGAGGAGCTGTGTGCTTTCAACTGCGAATTAAAACCATGCTAATGGGAGGCAGGCTACGCTTCCCAGATGTGCAGGGCAGGTCCCCTGGTGCAGACAGTGGGGATACTCTCCAAACGTGGGGCTAATACCAGTGACTCATTAGAGGCACTGCACCAGATTGTCCGAGCACATAGGAGGAGAAATTCATCTTGTCAGGAACCACAGTGAAAAGATATTTATTTATTTACTTATTTATTTGGCTGTGCACAGCCTAATTCCCATCTCTTAGTAACAACAAGGAAAATGTTTAGGTCTCAGCTTTTCTAGTGCTCATACAATATGTATTTAAAACTCTGAAATTTACTGTTCTCGTAAAACATCACCTTCCTCATTCTCTACTTCTTTCCACATGCCCATATTGATGGGATAGTGTATTTTAGTATTCATTGATGTGTTATCTTTTGGTAATGTATAAACAATGTTTTGAACTCTCTATAATTGCTATGAGTTAACTCAAACCCAAGAAAAGTAAGTACAATTCCATGCTGCTCCATGTATTGGTGGCTTTTTTCCCAGGCTGCTCTGGATCCAGTAATTAAGAAATAAGTACTCAAAAAGGAAAGCGCTGTGCAATTACTTAGTTAAGTAATTTGGAAATAGCTCCATGCTGGCCTGCACTTATTCTGGGCTAGCATATGGAAAGGCCACACACCAAAAGAAATTAGTTTTTTTTTAGGTTCATGGAACATAGCATATCATAGAATCATAAAATAAGCTGAGTTGGAAGGGCCCAGAAGGATAATCGAATTCAACTCCCAGCCCTGCACAGCATGCAAGAGTCACAGCATGTGCCTGAGAGTGTTGTCCAAACACTTCTTGAACTCTGTCAGGCTGCCTGGTGCTGTGACCACTTCCCTGGGGAGCCTGTTCCAGTCCCCAGCCACCCTCTGGGTGAAAAACCTTTTCCTGATATTCAACACAAACCTACCCTGACTGAGCTTCAGGCCATTCCTTTGGGTAATGTCAGTGGTCACAAGAGTGAAGAGATCCATACTTGTCCCTTCGCTTCTTCTTATGAGGATGTTGAGGACTGCAATGAGGTCTCTGTTCAACCTCCTCCTCTTGTTTAGACCTTGTGTGTCTCCAAAACAAAAGCTGGAATGCTGGTTTTTTCATCATCATGTCTTATTTAGAATCATAGAACCATTAAGGCCTAAGCTGTATCAGCAAGTGCCACTGCCACATACCTCCTTGAATGCTTCCAGGCATGGTGACTGCACCACTTCCATGGGCAGCCTGTTCCAACGCCTGACCTCTCTTCTAGTGAAGAAATTTTTCCTAATATCTAATCTAAACCTCCCCTGGCACAACTTGAGGCCATTTCCTGTCATCCTGTCACTTACTACATGTAAGAAGAGACCACCCCCACCTGGCTACACTCTCCCTTCAAGGAGCTGCAGAGAGGGATAAGGTCTCCCCTGAGCCTCCTTTTCTCCAGGCTGAACCCCCCCAGCTCCCTCAGCTGCTCCTCACAGGACTTGTGCCCCAGCACCTTCCCCAGCTCCGTTGCTCTTCTCTGGACGTGCTCCAGCCCCTCAATGTCTTCCTTGCAGTGAGGGGCCCAAAACTGGACATAGCACTCAAGCTGTGGCCTCAGCAGTGCCGAGTACAGCGGGAAGATCCCTGCTCTGGTCCTGCTGGCCACACTATTGCTGATCCAGGTACCATTGGCCTTCTGGGGTACCAGGGCACGCACTGCCTCATGTTCAGCCAGCTGTCAACCAACACCCCCAAGTCCTTTTCAGCTGAGCAACTTTTCAGGAACTCCAATTATATGTTCCAGCTCTCATCTCCATGAAAAAAAAATTTGGCTCTTATTACCAGGGAAGAAATACAGGAGCTATATAGGGAAACAGCTATCTCTGTTGAAAATAAATTTTAATCATTATTTGAATGGCTTATTTCTGGATCATGTTTTTTGCCCAAGGGCCAAAAGATAAAGGAAAAAAAAAAGCAGAGCAATACCTGGCAGGTAGAGTGACTTGGTTGTAGTGTACACTTTTCCAAGAGTAATAGATAAAGAGACAATAGCTCACAAGAAAGAGATTGAAGATGATTTTGTCATGCTTGATAAATAAAAGGATGTCAAAAAATCAAATAAGTAGTAAATATTATGGTTAGAAAAGGATAGTAGTTTATCCCCTATGCACTAAATATGCTCATACTTTACTTCCTGCATGAAAGCAAGTTTGTATTTAGTGTTGGTAAATATATATGCACAGAAATGATGTTGGCCATGCAGTGCCAAAATGCAGCCCATCAGCAGACTCCTATTTTTAATGCATAAATATTATAGAAGACCATATAGATCATTCTTATCCTGTATTAATATGTCCCACCTTTATCCTCCACGAAATTTAAAGCATGATTGAACACTTTTCACTGAAATCATTTCTTAATCTAGTCTGAAGCATCTAACTCTGTTTCTAGCTAGGGTTAAAAGTGATTTTGAAATTTCATAAGAAAAACTGGCCTGGAAATATTTCCTTACTGTTCTTAAGAATATTCCACCTTAATTTTGCAAGTCCAAGAAATATTGGGGGTTTATCTATATTAAAAATTATTGAAGGTTTCTGGGGTTTTATTTATAAAAGAAAAGATTCAAATTACTGGAAAAAATTCTCCTCTAGTTTTGGGAAGTGTTGCCAAAAAAAAAAAAATCAAAACATAAATTCAGTGAATTTTGAGTTTTAGGTGAATCATCTTATGCTATTCTTGTGCCAATTCCAGAAGGAATTTCAGAACTCCTGGTTGTAATGCTCTAAATATATATTTATATATATATGTTAAATATACACAGACTCCCTGCTGCCATCACACATCATGTGGTTTATCCAAATCTAAAACTGACAAGCTGTAGTACACACCTTCATATTACATTCCATCTGATGGGCGCCAGTGAACTGGACACTGTTGTGTCTGTGTCTGCTGTGGCTTTAGCTCCCACAGATAGAAGTAAACAATACCCAAGGCAAAGTCTGCAGAGACTGAGCTTCTACCCAGCCTTCTTTAATCTGCAGCCAGTTGGACAGCTTGGGAGCACTTCAAGAATCCATACTGTATGTGAAAGGGAATCCCATATCCTCGGGTTGTTTTCTTTTTTCTTTTCTCAGCCATCCCACTCCAGTCTTTGGGACATCAACCCCTTTTACTTTTGGTGTTTGTGTATCTCTAGCTTTCATCAATCATTGGCACTTACATGTTTCCACACTGGAAGAATATGTGGTGAGAATTCAACATTCAGCACAAATGCATTTCAACTAATTTGTGAATATTATGGAAGGCTGTTTTAGCCCCTTCCGATTATTACAGGGCTGCACAGCAAGCTGTCATCCAGTCTTTATCTCCAGCTCAGTTGTGTCCCACTTGTTGAATGCAGGATCTGCTCATACACTCAAAGCTTGCCAGAGGCAAAACCTCTCCCAGCACAGGGACTCTTTTGTCCTGTATGTTCAAGTTCTTGCAATGTCCTGTCCCTGAGCAATGACCAGAACTCAGCATCAATACTCACTCCAGTCAAAGATTATTAGCTGGTTTTTTTTAAGGTTTCATCAAAAATATTTCCTATCTAACTGATTTTAGATACCTACAAAATACGGCCAGCACATATGTGAGTAGTGTCTTCTCAGAGCATAATATAGATTAATATTTAGGCTTGCCTAAGTGTGTGAGCATACCTTTGATCTGTGGGTGGCATTCTGCATCCAAATGTGCAGTACAAATATTATCTATCCTTTCAGTCAAGTCATTTATGACTGACTTTAAAGAAAAGCCAGCAAGATTCCAGTTTAAAAACATAATATTAATAACTTCCCGCTCCCCCCTCCAATCTTATTTCATGTTGCCAGACTCTCATTCAAATAGATTGTTTTGCAAGCTCTAAACATCTAACAGTTAATTTGTAATACAAAACAATATATACAAGGAACTCTGTCTGGTCTTTGCCAGGCAACTGAAGAATTGGAATTCCTGACGAAGAGAAAAAATTTGCAAATGCCTTGTTCTATTAACCTTTTATACATTGGTTGTTTAAACTATGTAGGCTAATGGTTCATATAGGTTCCTCTACAAGGTAATGTAAGCATCTTTTGTCATAAATTTTGGTGTCTCCAAATTATTTTGCATGTTATACCATGTTTAAGGTATTAAAGAGGCCATTTAAAGTAGTGAAGTGTCTGACAGCAGTCTTATCTCCCGTAAAACAAACCTGCATTTTGTAGGGAAGGGGATGGTGGGCAGCCAGAGCAGCTGGGAAGCAGGGGTGGAGCAGCTGGGTCAGGGCAGGGCTGGGAGGCTGCAGGGAAGCTCTGGAGGAAGCCCTGTCTGCTGGTGACTCAGCCCTTGGCATTCCCGTCCCAGAGAAGCAGTGCCAGAGTGGCATTAGGGCACCCAGAGCAGGCTTAGAGACTCGTGCTCATGGTGTGGAAAACTGGATCCTGATCAGTAACCATTCATACATACCCCTTGCTCTTTTTCAGGAAAATAAGTGGCCTGGCTGTGCTACATGTCATGTGTTTACATTTGTCTATCTAAAATTAGCCAGTCCAAAACCACTTCTTGGGGCAACGAAACAACATTCAGGCATAGAGGTGTCTAAGGAGCCATTGGAATTACACGTTTGCTTGACCTCTTTGTGTAGACCTTTCCTGAGACCTAACAGACCTGAGTCCAGCACTGCAGGGGCACAGCCGCACTCGCTTTTGCAAACCATTCTTTTAGCATTACCAAGGCAGTGGTAATGTACTCACAGATATATGTAGATTAGATACAGGTACAGATGATAAAGATAGGTAGATACACAGATACAGAGAGATATGAAGTTGAAAGAGACAGAGGTAGAGGTAGAAGGGAGTGCATACACTGGTACGGCAGCACGGCCACAATTCAGAGCTGGGCAGCCAGGGTCACTGCCCCAGGCTCTGTAGCAGGTACACAGACATGTCTTGTGTCTGCTTAAAACCAGAGCTGTTACAGCAATGAGAATCAGACCTTCAGGTTTATTAAAAACATTTACTAAACTGTACAAATAAAATCTAAAAGTCTGCAGCCAATTAATAAAGCTGTGGTTCTGCAGAGGCTGTTATTACTGCACTGTACACAAGAGACATTTCACACTAATATAAGCAACAAAATTTGAATTCTTCTGCTCCAAAAATGAAGGGACTAACTGGGAACTTTCAGGAATGTCTGACAATATGGGCCTCACAGCACACTGTGCAGCTTTCCTGGCTGTGTCCTGCAGAGTGTGGCTGGTGCGTAATAAATCCCTTCCTGAAACAACATAATTTGCTCTTTGGACATTTCTTTTTACAGAGTTACAAAAGTTTTCAAATTTAATTATTTTTAGCACAAATTTCTCAATGTAAACACATCAGGTACATTTCTTCATTTAAGAATATCTGAAAGAGTTGTGTTAACGTGACCTCTCTTTGGTAGAATTAGACCCTGGCCCAGCATTTGTAGCCCTCAGTGAAAACCATCCTACTCAGCCCAGAACGATTACCAGTGTGAATTGGTGTACTTTTGAAAGTTTTCCAAGTGAGGAATTTCCACCAGTACACAGAGTTTTCACAATATGAGACTATTTTTTTTTAAGGAAAAGAAATTGAAGTGGGGTTAAAACTTTCTTGGGACAATGCACAGGAGCTTACTATGCACAAGTTTAAGCGTTCATCTCCTTGGTCAAGACAGTAAACCTAAGACAACATATAAATAGTGGTTAAGAAAGTAAGACTTTATGGGTATAAATTAAAGTTGTCGTTGTATCTTACAAATGAAATTGCCTAATTGATGCCAAATACACTTATTAAAGGGGATCTAATTTTAAGTGATTTGTGTATGTATGATTTACTGCTTCACACAATTATCTGTTGTTACTTAAGGCACCCTGCTTTTTCTGATTATCTGGCAGCAGTAATCATTTATTTCTTGAGGTATTGGAACTCAGCACAGGCTGTTCTTGTATTGAATTAATGTTTAAAATATACCCCTCCAATCAATCCTGCCTAGAAAGTGCAGCCATGGGGGTCCATGCAGAGCCTGTGATGGGAACTCATCACACAAGTGTTCTCCGTACTCCATGATTGCTCTGTTGTGGCAATCAGGATCCACTTCAAGAGGCTTCTTCCTCTTCTTACAGGAGCTAAATCCCTGTTATCTCAGTGACTAATTCCTACCTACATCTGCTAAACTTGGAAGGACTCTGGCTGACAGACCCCGGTTCTGACTGGAGGCAAGGAGGGGGCCACCACATCTACATGCTATGTCTGTATTTTATTCAGGCTCTATTATGCCTTTTTCTTCCCACGATTTCCAAGCCTGAACCAACTAACACGCAGTCCCTGACTCAGAAGCACAGCAGTCTGAATAGACTTGGCAGAAGAAAACCATGAAACAGAAGATTGAAGGTACTTGCCCAGCAGACAAGCTACAGCTCATATCCATGCTCCTTGACAAGTAAAGAAACACGATTTTTGAATTGCTTTTGTTTGGATACAGGATGGTGCAACACTCCTGAAGGACTCCCAGACAGCAAGAAATTCACCAGGCAACGTCGTTGTGTACAAGGGGTGGCTGCCAAGAATGGCACCGTGATGTAGTCTGCCCAAAAAGATAGGGTTATGCTGAACCGGTGTGTCTGTGTGTGTGCTTCCCTCAAATCCTGCTCCTTCTGCACATGAGGAGGAGCATGGACAGAGGTTGGGAACAGCAGGGGCTCCTGCAAGAAGACAGGGAGGGTGACTTGGCACTTCTAACCCCAGCAGCTGGTGCTGCTGCCTCTTCTTTCCCCTTCAACATTTTTTCTGTACCCACACTCCTTCCACTTCTCCTCCATTCAAAGGGTGTTCAGTCATCACCATATAACACCTTTTTCCTCCCTCTCCCATTTCCCTCTTTGCCCTGTGGGCTGGAAAGCAGCCCAGGCAGAAGATAACACACAGGAAGGGACACTGTGACAGGGATGGTGATAGGCCACAAGATAAAGAAGGGGCCATGCACAGCAAAAGGCTGAGACTGAAAGGCCTGTGCTTCAGATTCAAGGAGAAAAAACAGGAAATCTGATAAAAAGAGAGCTCTCCCACAATCCCATCCCCATGTGTCTGTGAACAACAGGTCTCTTCTCAGTGTCCTCACTCCCTCCCATCTCCTTCCTGGGCCACCAACAGAAACCTGAATATCTTCATGCACTGAGAAGCCTCCAGTCATCCCTACTGATCTCATAATTTATATTTGATAGACACAGATTTATAAAAAAATATTATGAAAAAGACTTCGCCATTTCCATCCTGCTCCTTCACTGTCTAAGCTAATTTCATTTGGTATGACTTGTGGCCATGAGGTTTATATTTTACCCATAGTCCCACTTTCCCAGAAATCTTGTACTAACTCTAAAACTAAGTCTAAAATAGCAACTGGATATTATCCTTGAAATGGCCTGTAAGTCCTTTAGTTACCCTTGTCCTTGTCAATAATTAATAAGTTTCTAGAACAATTCCAGGGAACCAGTTTAGTGAACTATTGCATATTGCCTCTGTTGAGGGTAGAGCTGTTCCACCTTTCTATGGTGTCATTGTGTAGAGAGTAAATAACACAATACACTTACAGAAGTTACCACTGATGGCTTCCTGGACTTGTTAAAAACATAGACTGGCAAAGACTTTTGGTTTCAGCATTTTTGCAGAAACTTCACTATAGTTTTGTGTGCAACATTTCTGCAGCACATGCAGCCTCAATTTTCTTCACCCAGAGTCAGCAAGAAATGCAATCCCCTGTCCCACCTGGAAGTGATCTCTCTTTCTGGTCCAACAATTGCAGTATGTCCAGCTAAGCTGGTAATTATGATTGTTAGTGTTGTCACGATTTCTTAAGATCTTATTTTAATAGAAGGCAATCACAAAACAATATTAAACATGCCAGTGTTAATTATGTTTATTCTTTAGACAGTTGTGCTGTCACTGAACTGACGTGTTAGAAAAAATTTGAGGACCTTTGACAAGCACAGTGTCATACTCAAACATATGTGGGCACTCAGTACTGAAAGAAATAATGCCAGATGTGTGTTTGCACAATAGTATGATTCATGATTACTGAAATCTGTGTGATGGAAAAAATTTAGTGCTTTTTTAACCATTTTGATATTATTTTCCATTGAAACACTGCCCTTCTTTCATGACTTTGACAGAAAGGACCTTTCTATTTCCCCTTTCTTAGTTCTTTCTTTTCTTTCAGGTAGAAAGCATCATGTCATGGATGCCACCTCTCCAGCTGGAAGATATTCTTCAGACATAATGGGATCCTGGCATTCCACTTAAATGTCATCTGCCAGCCTGTACAATTTGAGAGTCAATAATTTTATTGACTTTAATCAATACAAGTGTTTAGGTATTTAGTCAGCTCACATTTTTACAGTCAAATGTCACAAGCTATTCACTCACATGACTCAGGATCTGTGCTTGTAACAATTTGTGTGTCCTCATGCAGGCTTCGCTCTCAAAAGAATTGCTTCCATAAAGTTATTTGTAACATGAGATTGTATTTCTGCAGAGATGTGAAATCATGTACTTTTAGATGATTTCTATTCTAGTAAAATACAAGAATTTTCTCCTAAGAAAATGCCCTTCACAGAGAATTACTTCTCAAAGACCTTTACACTCATATTATTAAAAAAACCCCCAAAAACCAACAAAACCCAAAACACTCAAACACATGATTGCTTCTGTTTGAAGGACTTTCAGGGTACAGTGGGATTTCTGTGACTGCTGCTTGCAAAGGGCATTACACAGATGCACATTTCCAGGGATAGGCTGCTGCACGGCCAAATCCCCACGCAGGGAGCTATGGACAATGTCCCAGCCTCATGCTGCAGCACAGACCTTGCAGACCTTGTCAACACCACCCTATCTTCTGCTCAGCTGCAGTCCCCTCCTCTGCCCACTGCCCTGCTCTGTGTTTGTGAGAGGTCCATGCTGTCGGCCCAAGATAAGTGAAAGGAAACATCTTGTAGGAGAGGGCAGGCACGGCACAAGCGCTCTTGAGAGCAACGCGCCCTCCTAATGAGGAACACTGATGAGAGCATTCCTGCCTTCTCTCGGATCTCGGGCACTTCCAGGCTTTCTGTCAGGGGCTTACATCCAAGGGCCATACTTCATTCCATGAGGATCTCAAGAGCACCTCAGAGATGAAGGATATTTCTCCGGCAGATTTTCCATACAGAAACAGATGAGGTTCTCAGGCACTTGCCTGACATTGTCCTTACAGACAGCGAGAGGATGAATGTTTTTTCTGCGCACAGGAGTTTCTCCCCTTTTGTTAGTTCACCCTATTTCCTGCCAGGTGTCCTGCTTTCCACTGGTCTAGGCTTGTTTTATTTTATGGCTGAGCCTATTTAAATGACTGTCTCCATGGAGATACTCAAAGCCTGAGTGGACATGTGCCTGGGCCACCTGTTGCAGCTGACCCTGCAGGAGCTGGGGATGAGTTAGATGACCTCGGAGGTTTCTTCCAGCCCCAGTGAGTCCATGGCACTATGAAACAGAAGCCAATACAAATTTTCCTACCATACGTAAATGAGATTTATATTTCCCACACTTTGGAGAATACTTATAACTGACTTAGAGGAAAATAGAAAACAGCATTTAGCACTTGCCTGAAGATTTGCAATCTCCCACAAGCACTTAATGACACAGATGATGATGACGTATTTCAGATCATATATGTTGAAGAGTATTAAAGTTTTTTTTGGCGTACAGCTCTGCTTCTTCATTTTCGCCCTCACTCCTGCTCTGTGGCTGTCTGAAACAGAAACTCTCACACCAACATGCTTAACACCACAGAATGATATGAGCAACGTTTCTTGCAGTTGCTAGACAGTCTCCTCAACTTTTCATCTTGGCATAAACGTAAGTGACTCAACTCAAACTCAGTGCAGTTCTTAGATAAAACAACCTTTTCCTGAGCTGAGGAGATACAATACCTGATAAATATCGACATCGAAAGACCAGCCTATGTTATCAAGGAACAAAGTACCTCTGGGTGAGGTTTGGTGCACACACTCGGTAAAACAGCCATCATGCAGCCCCGGCACTGTCTGCTTTGAGGTTGAGCAGGTGTATCACCTCTTTCACAGAGACATCTCAATTAAGTGTTGTGCAACCTATTTGGTAAAGGTAGAGGATAGATTGTGCCCACCTCAAAATCTCCCATCCCAAGTCACCACCTGAACAGAAAGAAAATCTTAGTATTCTGCATGAGCCACTATAACAAACAACGGCAAAGAAGCAGAGCAGATTTGAGCACAGCGAGTGTTTTCCAGAGACTCTGTTTTTCCCTGCTCAGAATGGGTTTATTTTACTGGGTATCCTATCCAGTCACCTGCCATTTCTCACCTCTGCGCTGCTGGCATGAACACCTGAGTATTAATACTTACTTTGGCTTTTAGAAAAGGGGAGCCTGGGGCTGTATATCATTCTGCCTGGCACTCGAGCTGTATGTAATACATCCTTTGGAATGATTTGCTTAAATGCATGGAGACTTGAAGCCTAGGGTCCTATTGTCCAAGCATATGCAGTGTGGAATTAAATACCTCTTTGTTTAGCTATTAGTTTCTATTAGTTTCTTCTCAGCTGCTGCAAGAACATCTGTTACAGTCTGCAAGCCACTCCAGCACACAGAAATAGCCTTCCACCTCCCTGTTTTCCCAGCTCTCCTTTTCACCTACTTCTGGAATAAACGAGGTATTAATTCTTTACCTCACAGGAGTGAAAAAAGAAATGCCATATGTGCTTTCCAAACACAGCAAAAGACACTGCTGCAGAGAATATATTGTCCAAGAAATAAACAGAATTGTGAAAGGGTGTAAGAGAGGGGTAAGAGTAAGCACATGCCTTATTAGTTATGATATTAATTATGGTTAATTAAAGAGATGTCCTTAAGCTCCTTTTCTGTTATGAACAATCTGGTTAGCTGTGTTGTGGAAAAGAGATTGGAAAGGTGGTCCTGCAATAATTTGCTTGCCACTACTGTCCCCAAAAGAGAAGAGGTCAGAGATCAGAAATCAGAGAGCCAAACAAAAGAATTTCCTTTAAGCCATTTACTTTAAAAAAGGAAAAAAGGGGGAAAAAAAAACCAAAAAAGAAAATATGTTTAAAGCAGAATTTTGAATAATACTGCCCAATTATATTAGACACTTACATGCTAGAAACATTAATATCCTGGCAGAAGACAGTTTCTGCCACAAAATGTAACAATTAAAGTAATAAGCAAACAGAAAGAACAGTTACACTGGAGATGTAGCTGTTGCTCAGGAAAATACAGCATGTCTGACCAGACTGGGAAGTGACACACCTGCTGTTTAGGATCTGCCTACCAATGGGTGGTGGAGAATCCAAATCATTCCACCAATGCACAGTTCAAATCAGGATGAACTCTCTTGTGTTTTCACCCACTACCCTTCCTGCATGTATTTTGATGACTCTCAAGTGCTATTTCTCTTATTTCTGTAGTACAGCCAATATACCTCAACTTTCAGACAAGTTTTTACCACCTGTACAGAAAGCTATTGTCCTAAGAAAGTACTGGAAAACTGTCTCAGATAATAAAATTTCTAATGTACTTCCAGTTTGCACAATTAATCTTTTGTCATTCATTGTTAGCATTGTATTATATAAAACTTCTAAAAAGGTGCTAAGACTTACTCACAATGTGCTTCATTAGGATGGTATCTAATGTGTCCTTGTTTTTAGACATATTCAGATAGAAAAAGTTTCAAGAAAGTTTAAGGTGCATACATATCTCCAAAGATTCTCTGCAACAGAACAAGATGCCTTCCATAACCTTCACTTCAAAATAAAATTTTCTTTGCATATATGTGATTTTCCCATTCTGTTTTTCCATTAGTCCACACAAAATTCCCTGGAAAGTTAAGATGGTGATATCTGTGAAATCAGTGTTCAACTTTTATGTTGACAATGTTTACTCTGTCAACTTTAAGAGTTAATATAGTTTCTTGAAAATCTTTTAAGAAAAATGTGATAAAACATGGGAATGTCTGACAGTAGAAATGTGAGATTTGTTCAAATAGAAAACAAAATGTATCAGAAAACAGCCACTGAAACATTTTTCCAATTGTCTGTAAAAGGAGAACTCTAAAGACCTACAGCAGGAATATAGATGCATGCTCTGGGGACATTTCTGGCTTTCAGATTCCTGCTTTTTTGCTGCCAAACACCAAAGCCAAACATATTGCTAAGGCTTTAAGACACATTTTCATCAGTAAAATATCTTATAAAATAGATCCCAAAAACATTGAATGACTGCCAAAATGTCAATTTATTTTTTTATGTCCTCATTGAACAATGAAATATTTATGTTAATAAAGGCATACTATAATAAATTAATACCATGGAAACCACCATTCACAGTTTTTAATTAGCAGTAGGCACTGAAATTAAAAATGAGGACATCTTATGTTCTTCCTGCCTTAAGTTCCCTTCTCAGATGACAGTGCTTTTCACAATAATATTGCAGAGATATATTGCTCAGGGAATGCCTGACACTCATTCTGATCTTGTTTTTTTCTAAAATTATTTATGAGTAATCTGTGTTACCCTGGTGCATGGTCAGAACTCAGTCTGGTGCTGTTAACACTGAATTTACAATTCATCTCGGTTTAGGAAGGATGCCGTCCCTATGTAGAATTTTCACTTCCAGACTTTAAAAGCTGCACTAACTCAAGCAGTTCCTTCACACCCAAAAGTGTGGTTGGTCCACAGAAATGGTTTAAAGCCTAAATGCTGGTGTTGTTCAACTTCCTTGCATGCAAAAGCTGCAAGTTATCACTCTAACATTAACAAGTGCTCCTTTCCAGCATCAGTAGGTTGAAGAGTGTAAGTTCAACACATGGAGAAGCTTTTATTCTTTAGCCCAGAGACCTGAACGGTGTTGTGTTACCACTCCTGAGCTGGCAATTGGAGTTGAGGCAGGGGCTGGCACTGAAGCTTGCTTTGAGAGCAAGCAGTGCTCCAGATTACTGTTTCCTATTTTGGACTTAAATTTGATCCACTTGCAGTTGATGTTGGATGTGACAGATAATATCCTGGATATCTAATTTATATTTGATTATTCAAGGTGAGATTTTCCAAATGGTCTCAGTGGTGGAATAACCCCTCTCCCAGTGAAGTCACTGCCAAAACTCGAAGAGGTTGAAAAAACTCCCATCCTTATTAGCCATCCGGTGAAGCAACAGGAAGCCAGACATGATTTTTGTGCTGGCTCCCCAGAAAAGGTACTGACTTTTAGAATTTTCTTTATGAGCTTGAACTCCTCACCTGGCTCCCTGTCAAAATCAGTACACAATAGGAGGTGCAAAATACATATTTTCAGCTAAAAGCTCTTTGGATGGTTGCTTTTACCCTCTTCCTGCTCTAGATACAGAGCATCTGGAATGGTGTCAGGCATCCCATAAATAAGGACGGCTGCTACTACAAAAAGAAATAGAGTCTGATGAAAGTTGACAGGCAAGTGTAAGGGATTGTGACAGAAAAAAGTAGCAGGGAAAAAGTGGAGGATCTTGTAGTAATTTCCTAAGCACACCTCTCCACTTAGACCTTTTTCCTGAAAATGAAGTTTATTTTAATTTAGTCTAGCCTCCCTTTCACACATTTTTCTCTCATGTGATGTCAGAAGCAATACTTTTTGGATCTTTAAATGGTGTGATTTCAGTAAAGCTATTTAAAAAATAGGGGCCTCCTTGGAAGGGGACAAAGGGCCATGTGTGATATAAAGACAAGAAGAGCCAGGTGTCACTTGTTAAACATATGGGTTGAGAAGAGTGAAAGGCAGATCTGAAAGCTTAGAGAAGCATCAGGGTATTCACTCCTCCAGCATGACACACTCCATCTTGTAAATAATTGCTAAGTGTCCTCACACGCACACAGCTCATGGATTCCACAGGGGTGAGAGCATAAGACAGCCTTGCAGACACACTTTTGAGGTAACTCTAATTTGAGCTAGGAAGCTATCCAGTTTTGATGTCAGGAATTTTTAGTAATACCCACAGTACTTGGACAAGGGTTTCCCATAGTGAGTTGTCCTCACCAAGAAAAACAAGTGCCCTATATTGAGTCAAATAAGGCCAGCATAGAGCACTGGTATCAGAATTTATTCTTCTTTCTTTGCCAAACTTGAAAACTTTAACACAGTCAGGGCTGTGGGGCACAGGATCTCTCCTGTCACCTTCCAGTTGTGAGGTGTAGCTGAAATCAGCACTGGGCATTGGACCCATCTCCCTGGGCACATCTGTGAACGGGCTTATTTCTTACACCATCAGAGCACATTCAATGACAGGACTCCATGGACGAGGTGCTCTGCCCCTTCCTTGCCCCACTGCTCTGCAGCAGAGAGCTGTGCCACTGCTCGGGTGTTGCCAGAGAGGAGCTCTGCTTGCTGGTGCCAGCGCTGGCCCTTCCCTGGCTCCGCAGAGGGCTCAGGAAGCAGCGGTGATGCATCCGCCAATTCTCTGGGAACGCAGAGCCTTCCTGGCAGGGACGTGCCCGCAGGCGGCCTCCAGGCGGATCACATCCACCTTGTGCAGTGTGAGTGATGCACGGTGGCCCTGGCCAGAGGATCTTGTCCAGTCCATTTCATGAGTAGCACATCAGAAGTCACACTACTACGGTTAAAACTGTCCCGCTCCTTAGAGGGTACAGTACAGTGATTTACACCAAGCTGAGAGGCTGCTCCATGGAGTTAATGTATTTAACTGGGACACACAAGCAATCTTAGATGTGGACTCACATGCTCATCCGTTTGCAAGGCTCAGGCCTGCTTGCGACCTAAGTTCTGCTTCCTGCAACACTATATATATCAGATACTCAAATGTGATAATGATGGGAACAGATGTGGAAATATATAGATAGACCTGGAACCTGGTCAGAGGACTGTGTCTCATAGTGCCATGCCGGAAAGGAAGAAAAAGATATCAAAAGAAAGAGAAAATATACTTCTTGCTTAAAAGAAACCACAACTTGTTCTAAATTTATTGTTCGTATTCTCATTCAGTATGCAGGCTTTAAAAATGAACAAATTCTTTAGGAGCACAAAGCTCTCACTGTCTGCTGAAATTGCAAAGTTAGCAGCAGCCAAGGTAAAATTTCAAGATTTCCACTTTGAAGTGGAACTTGGAGTTAATGGGCTGGGCATGCCCTGATACATAGCACACAGCAAAATACCTTGGTTGAATCATAGAAGCTAGAGATGGAAAAGACCTATTAGGTCATCTTTTCCATCTCCCTGCCAATGTAGGATTATTCTCTGCCAATTCACGATTATTCTCGAATGTTTTCTAGTCTAGCTTTAAATGACTCAGGCTGTGGGGCTTCCACCACTTCCCCTGGGAGGCTATTCCACAGACTAATAGGCTTTGCTGTTAGGGAAAATTTTCCTGATATGCAGCCTGAATTTTACTTTGTTCCATTGCATGCTAGTTCTCCTTGTTATAAGTGTATTACACTACCCTAGGTAATTTGTCTCCCTGTGTTGGTGTTTATGACCTTCAAATACTTTGAGATGGCTTCAAAATCCACCTTAAGATGGATCTTAGGTAGCATTATTCACCACAGCTGTCATATGTAATATACTTGTAGCATCAATTAGATGATGATACTTAAAACACATTCATATTTTTGCCATCATGCTGTGAGATTCTCCAGTGTGGAACACATATTGCACCGCTTAGTAAAACCAAACTTGCCTCCTGCTGTTTGACAGCAATTGTACCCGAAGTGATTGAAAAGCACCTACAGCTTGAAAAGTGCCTGAAGCTACTTGATCCTGCTGTGCTGACTTCCCCCTGTGGGGTCACAATGTGTGATGGGTTAAATTAGCACAAGTACCTCCAGTATTGCCTTTTCCATACATTTTTCCACACGGACATTTCAGACTGAGAAGCTGACAGGGAGGTGAGGGAGCTCTCTGGGGGTGGGAAAAGAGAGGGCAAGGGCAAATCACTCTGCATGAGCGGCTTCTGAAAGGGTGGAGACACACTGCTTTGGGTGAGTTTGGATTAAAAAAGCAACAGGCACAAGTAAAGCTATTAGGGCACTGTGTGGGACAGCAGCATCCTGGGGCCAGCCCCGAGGACTAGAAGGCTTCCTATGGGTCAGGGTCTTGCAAGCAGGGCTGTCCCACCACTTCCAGTTGGGGACCAGAGCAGGACAGGGCTGGAATGGTGTCATTTACCAGTAACTACTTGGAAATGCATCAAGAAATTGCTCTTTTATTATACAGCTGAGTATTTTTTAAAGACCTCCCTGGCTGTTCAGATACCCACAGAGGATGATCCCTAGAATCCAGAGCCCTCTTGCATCTGCTGTAGTGTGTACTTTAGTCCTAGAGGCTCTCTCTGCACATCTCTGTGTCCTGGCCAAGGGGTGGCTGTGTTACCTAACAGGTGACCTCTTCCCCTGATTTTTTCTATTTTGATTTGTCCATGCAGGGAATTGTGAGAAAAGCTTAATCTTCACTGAAGGAGATATAGAGATTTCTTATCCTAACCAAAGTTTCCATAGTTCTTTTTTGAGAAAATCTTGCCTTTTCATCTTTGTTGCTATGGGGACCACTAGCAGCCACAGGACTAAGATGCTGAGACTCCAGACACCATCTATTTATACTTTTATAAATATACTCCCATTTTAAATTTACTGCTTGATTCAGAGTCAAATATTTGGAGCAGAAAACCTTATTTAGTCACAAATTAATGATAGCGTTTTGATACATGTAAAAATCAACAGAATTAGGATACATATTTTACAAGGAACCTTCATAATATTCACCAGGCTACCATAATCTTTCAGTTTTGCAACACACACTCACAGTCATAAACATGAAGAGTTTGCAAAATTGAAAACTTTTTAAAATAAAATTTTTACTAACAACAGGAAGTGGAAAACCAAAGCAAAGACATTTCTTTAGACTCCAAGCAGAAAAGTGTCCTTAAGATATTGCTGCAGTAACAGTAAAAAAAAGCCCCACAAAACAAATCAGAACATTTGAGAGGTGTCATAGTTCAGCCTATGAACTTGCATATGTGGAACATCTGCTTTTTCTCTGTGATTGCTCCTAGTTGCTCCACAGAGGTCAATAATTCACTGGCACCATCTCTTTACATTTAGTTGTGTGTGTGATCAGGGTCCATAAAACACATGTACAGACCCTTAACATGCTTCCAGCACTTTAGGACCATCTATCCTAAGACCCTCTGTCTCATCAAGAACTTCTGATGTATGGCATAGTGACTTTGTAAACCATATTGCCTTTCCCATAGGTTTATATTGCAGCTTGTTAAGGACCAGGCGAGCAGCAAAAAATTGTTCCCTTTAGAACCACAGTGGTCTTGAGTAAAATAATCTTCTGCTGGTTTTTGGGTCCTGCTCCAGCTGGTTCCCTTTCTCCTGCTGCCAAATCCTACTAGAGGCCAATTGCTGCATGGATGTGAAGGGCAGGTAAGGAGAAGAGCTAGATCCATGTGACACTCCCCACCCTTCTCTTCTTTCCAGGCTTAACTTTATTCCTGATTCTCTATCTCCTGTCCCCCAGCAGCACAGGGAGCGAGGGGAGTGGGGATTACAGTCAGTTCATGTCATGTTTTTTGTGCTGCACCTTCCTCCTCTGGGTGTAGAGTGTTTTCCCTACTCCAGTGTGGGGTCCATCCCACGGGAGACAATGCTTCACAAATTTCTTCAATGTGAGTCTTTCCCATGGGCTGCAGTTCTTCATGACCTGCTCCAGCGTGGGTGCCTCAGTGGGGTCACAAGTCCTACCAGGAAACCTGCCCCAGGTGGGCTCCTCTCTCAATTGGTCTGCAGGTCCCTGACAGGAGCCTGCTCCTGTACAGGCTTCCCAAGGGATCAGAGCCTTGGTTCTGGCATCCACCTTCTCCAGTGTGGGCTCCTCCGTGGGCTGCAGTGGGTCTCTGCTCCATCATGGGCATCCATGGGCTGCACAGGCACAGCTGCCTCACCACGGTCTTCATCAAAGACTGTTGGGGAACCTCAACTCCTGAAGCACCTCCTGCCCCTCCCTCTGCACTGACCCTGCTGCCTGCAGGGTTGTTCCTCTCCCACACCCTCACTCCTCCCTCCTGCTGCCGTTGGCATTGCACAGTTCCCTCCTCCCACCCCTTAAATACATTATCCCAGAGGTGCTGCCACCATCACTCATTAGCTCAGCCTTGGCCAGCAGCAGGTGTGTCCTGGAGCTGGCACGCATTGGCTCTGTTGGACATGGAGGAAGCTCCTGGAAGCTTCTCAGAGAAGCCACCCCTGTAGTCGCCCTTCTACCATAACCTTGCCACACAAATCTGATATATTGGTATAGTCTAAGAGAGAATGTCTTTGGAAAATATTACCAATTTAGCACTGAAGTACTTACCTAGTCAGCAGCTGCCTTCATTCTCCACACACTTTTAGACATATACTTAAAAGAATATACTAAGGAATGAATTAATTGGCTAGACACCAATGCCTCATGGGAATGCATCTGTTTTATGAGAGTTAAATAAAAAATGAGAAGCATTCTTTTCAGGACTTTTATTAGTATATAAATCCATTTAATTATTTTATTCCTTAAGACAAACAATATGTACAGCATTGTTTTGAAATACAGAACAAAGGAAATAGCACAAATTATTTCAAGCTAGTATATGGGTGTGGTATGGATAACAGCTAAGTTCAAGTGGCTTTGTGTACGTAAAACCCTTTGGTTCTTTCCATGCCTCTTTGACAAACCTTTAAAGCACACATTTTATAAAGAGACTATATCTATGAAGACTTTGGAGGAACCATTTTTTATTGAGACTAAATGCTTTAAGTACAACAGCATATATTCTTAATGATTAATGAACATATGGCAATGCAGTCAAACCACACAAAGCTGTGGAGTTACAAGGGGAACCATCTGGCCCTTCCTTTCCTGGTGCCATCTCCTCTGTGCAGGGCTGACACAGATCCTGCAGAGCTACATCACCTCCTCCATGAGGCAGGTGAGTGAAAGGGGTGAGAAGAAGGAACAACAGGTTGTGCTGCAGCAGCAGTTGTCACCCGGGGCAAGAAAAATGGGGCTGTTCATGGCCCAGCAAACCTCTTTCCTAGGATAGCAGGTGGGCCACAACTGCTTCTGTGATACTTCTGTCTTTAGAGATGCTCCGGAAGGAGTGCAGAAACTCACTTTCCATAGCAGTGCAAGAGCCATCACGGAGCCGAACGCTGCAGGTGGAGGAGGAGAGCAGCACACGTCATAGATGAGAAAGGGGCCCAAGGAGCACAGAGGCAGATATACTAATACCCTTACTCACAGGCAGTAGCATTCTGCTTCATAAACTGTCCCTTGTGACACTTCTAATTTGGTTCTCCAAGGAAGGTTTTGTTAAGCCAGAGTATCAGAGGATGATCTTAGTGTTGAAGACTTAAATTAGGCAATCACTAAAAATCCAAGGACCGTTAAGGGGGAAAGGGCCAGATCTCGTGTTTCTGTTTTCTTCCCTGAAATATGGTTTAAGGCCTTTAGGGACACTTCATGCATTTTTACTGATTGGTGCATGAAGCCAGATGAACTGAGTCCCTCCCTCCTGTGCAGAACAGCTGAAAAATCTGACGAAGCAGAGCTGGGAAGATTCTACAAATGCCTGTTTATTGAAAAGAACAGATATTAAGAGGCACAATTAAAAGGCAAATATCTAAAATCAAACCAATTAAGCTCGTGTGCATCCCTAATGATGGTGATAAACACATTACTATTCAGTGCAAAACCAAATGGTCCTAGATTAAGTGCTGGGCACTCACATTTCAGATGATGCTGGTAATCTGAATTTCTCATTATAGACTTTATGCCAGACTAAGAATCTTGCCAAGGATGATTTAACTATTCACAGTGTCAAACTGACCTTGTAGCTCATAGAAAGAGAGCATTAATTGCAATTTCATTTTATTTCATGACAAGTTAAAAACTGGGCAGTGTTTCACATTATAAACCCAAATTATAATGAAAATCTATTCTATTGGCAGCTGTACTTAGTATTTTAGTATTAACTGAAATACTATATCCCAGCTAATATAAACTAAACAACCAATTTCTTCTTCCCTTGAAACCAAAGGTATTTCTCCTATCATAAGTAGGACTTGCTCAGAGAAAGGATGCCATTATCTTCCTGGTGCTTTCTGCAGTTCTGCTTTCCCAGCATCCAATTACAATGTAAACATTTGCTTTCCTTATCAGTTCCATGCTGGAGCAAGCAAGGTCTTAAGAAGACTTTCAAAGTGACAGATGGATATAAGAAGAAAAGAGCAGTGAGGGTTCTTTAGTTGAAAGAGGAGGATAGGAAGATATAACTGTTAAATTTTCTTTAATTTCATTACACAAAATACAAGAAAAAAAATCGCAATGTTAACTCATTCAAAAGGATAATCAAGTGCAATAGATGTGGGCAAATCTGTGCCTTAAACCCAAAGGTGTTTATAAATCTTAAAACTTAAAAAAACCCCTTCTTTACCCCAATAATTATGTACATAAAATCTACATTTTTAATAATTGGCCTGAAAAATTTTATAACAAGTATTCTGGAGATGGTAATAGAGAATCCAGGTATCATCTCACAGACTGTTAAATAAACACAGGGACTATAATTTCTTGTTTGCATTTTCCCTCCTACAGGCTGCTAGGTTCTGTGCTGTGATTCTCCTGAAAATCTTTGTAAAATGCTATGGAAATTGTTTGGTATTTACAGTTTATGATTAATGCTTTATTTGCTGGTAAAGTTTGTTTAGCACCAAGCCTCCATCACTGGATTTAGCTCACTTTGCTTACATAAAATTTAAATAATAAGGTACACCAACAAATGTATTTAAGATTAACAACAAGTTGAATATGAATGTACAATCCTGTAATTAATGAAGCACACTGCACACTCCTGTTGAAGGACACATTAATGGATTATGGCTTTTTGTCAAGTAAATAAAGTTTCTGTTGATGATTCTGTACAGATACAATCCCACATAAATTAGTGATTGCAAGTGAAGAGAATATGATTAGAAAATCTGAGGGATAAAATTTGTGATTCTTGGAAAGCAAGAGAGTTTTTTGGTGACTTTTTATGCAGGTAACTCCACTGCAAATGGTGAAAATATTTCAGAATTGTAAGAAAAGTGTAGATATTGTTAAAACAAAATTTTCTCATGTCCCCACTATTTCTGTTCAGAATTCTCCTTTACAGGAATAATAGCACTGCAGAAAGAAAACAACAATAACTCTGTTATGTCTACAGTGCTCGGAATATGAAAGTGCTTTACAAGTAAATCGTGACTGAGAAATAACTGAGTGCACTGAGTGTGTCCTTGGCACGGTCTGTCATGGTTCTGTGCCAGTCAAGATGGCACAAGTATTTTCTGCAGGGTTGCCTACCCTTTGCAGAGAAGAAAGAAAGAACTGTGTGATAGCAGTGAAGCGTTTGAACTCCAGCTGCTCTCTGCTGCCCAGAGACATATCCTGCTTTCTGTCAGAGCCTCCTACACCCAAGACAGAGGAGAGAGAGAAAAAAAACCCAAAACACTACAAACCCATGCTCTGGGCACACATTACTAATGGATACACCTCCTGTCCTTTGCCAGCCCCTGCTCCAGGCAGCAGCCTCTGCAATCTGTGGGGTAGCAGTGCTCCTGCTCCTGCCTGTAGGGAAAGGAGCCACACTGCAAGGAATGCATGGATTGGACGAGAAGTTGTTCCACCACGTACCATTTTTGATCAACTGTTGCTTTCTCCTCTACTCCGAATGTCATTTTAGTATGCCATGACAGCCAAAGTTTTAGTGGTCCAATGCAGCCAAGTGCCTTCTTGGAAAAATGTGGCTGAAGAGCAGGACAAAGTGTAACACGTGGTATGTGAGAGTGAGCGGTGATGGACTAGAAGATCCCAGAGTGGGGAAGTAGCCCTTACTGGATGATCAATACTTCCCGATTCTGAATTCAGTTCTGGCTTAAATAGCCTCAGAATATGTCAAGGTGTAGATATTACTTTCTCCAGTAGAGTTTTCTTCTCACTGCAGAGCACCTCAGTTCCTTGCTGTTTCCATCAGCGTGTCTGTAGGCATGAGGGTGTTCAGAACAGCACCTTCATTCTTTGCTGATGCCAGATTCTACACCTGTAGAATTTCTATTTCCCTTCTAAACACACCAAATAGGGCGTGACAGGCTCAGCAAAGATAATATCTGATGCAGGACAATCTGCAGTAAGCGAATTGTATTCCATTGTGAGCTTAAGGAATCATAGTGCAGTACATGGTGGGGCTCAGCAAGAGACATAACTGAGAAAAACTCTGTAGTGACTGCAAAAACCTGCTTCCAGAAGCTTTCTTCCCATCCTTTGCTGCTCCTCAGAGGCATTTTCTGCAGCAGGATGCTCATTCCTTTCCTCTTGTTTGCTCAGTCAGACTCAGCCTTACTCTGTTGAAAGTGTTTCAGTCTGCCTCATCCCGGGGTTCACCCCCTCATTTGCTGACTTGTACTTCTGGTACCATTATTTCTTTGGCAATACATTCCTGTAACCAGACAATGTCAGGGAACAAGAGGTGAATTATAGTAACATATCTACCAACATTGATACAAGGCAAATAGAGGCACAGTAGAAATGTTAATTCTCACTTTGGTGAGTTCATCTGAGCTTAGGGGCTGACTGTTCTTGAATCACACATTTACAAATGTCTCCACATGGCGCTACTATCTATTAGTTTTATTCTTTCTTGCCTGGTTTGTTTTAATGGTGGAAGTAAAGAGGAGGCTGATTTATTTTAAGCAAATATAATTGTGTAGGAAAAGACATGGACAGTTGGTGCAAGAGGCTTTCAGAAACAGTACTCTTCAATCAATCCTACCAAATGTTTGCTCAATTTGTTTCATTTATAGTCTCCACTTTTCAGTAACAGTGTGAAGTATGTTATCTGTTTCTTTCCCTGCAAGAAAGGCAGGGATGTACAGAAGTAAGGCTAGGGGAGGTCACCAAGATGACACGGGGTCTTGAACACATGATGTATGAGAAGAGGCTGGGAACAGCATTCGTCCAGCCTTATCAGGAAAAGGGTGGTTGAATACCTTTGTGTTCTCTTTAGCTATGGAATGGGAGGGTACAGACAAGGTAGACAACTTTTTTTAGAGGAACACACTGACAGCTTGGTCACATGCTGCAACAAGGAGATTTCTGACCAGATGGCTGTAGACGTCATCTCTAGTTACAGTAATGCCCTGTGCAATTACTGGATAAATAGATATAAATAAATATCAAAATTATTTAATATTCTGAGAGTTAAACATTGTTGAAAACCAGTTTGTCCATAATGAACTTGTGTAAGTTACACACTTATTTTCATATTTGTTTTCTTGACACCACTGTAGATGTGGTCTATGAATCCAGTGGAGAGTAAGAAAACTAACAACTGTTTTTTATTAAGAGCAAGAGATTAAATCAATTCATTGGACCTGAAACTGCATGAGTAGGTGAGGCAACATTCCAGCTCATCTTAGCTCCAAAATACGCCTTCTCACACTGAAGCTCCACAGCAGGATATGAAATCACAAACATCACATCATCAGAACAAATGCTCATTGCAAGATCGTGAAGGCAGGACACCATAAATCAACAGCTCCTGAGAGCTGCTGGGTTTGGACTTTTCTAAAGACAAATGAAATTTTTTACGGCCTGTCATTTTAAAATGAACCCAAAATAAAGAAAATAAAAATATGGCTGTGCAGAAACTGTAATTTAATAAGTAGAGTTGGCTAAAAAGCAAAAAAGTCTCCCCACAAATGCTCCTGCAAATGGGCCATGATTCAATAAAATACTGAATCATAAGCTTAGCTTTAAGTCTAATTCCACACTGATTTTAGAGAGAATTTAAGAACTTTGTTACACTTAACTAAGGATGTACCTGTTTTGCTGTTCTGGACATATTCATTTGCATTTTTAATTAATCCATTTCAGACTCAGTCACATCTCTCTCTGTTTGCCTGCAGTGCACATGCACACAAGTGTATGCCTAGCCTTTTTAGCTGACCAAAAAAGGCTTCCAAAGGTATAGAGGTGGATACTGGCATCAGCTAGCTTTTTAATATGCTAATGACTTTGGATATTCTCGTGCAGCAAACTGTGTAAATTAAAATATGCAATCTCTCCTGGTAGCCTAATAGAACCAGAGCTCAAATTTTAAGTAAAATTGATTAATATACATAGTGTAACAAAAATACATTCAGACAGAAAATGTGTTGGAAAAACCTGTGGTGGGCTGTTGGGCATCCCACTGGAACACACACAAAAGAACTAAATATAAGCAGAAGGTGTTCTGCTGTGAAATGATTCACTCAGCTCTTGCCATGAGTTGTTTCGGCCAAGATAACCGGTTACTTGGCGTCATTGCATCTTGTATAGATTCTCAGAGGAAGGCGCCAATCCCTTCTTATTTTAGCATTATTAGTGTTATAGCTGTTCTTCTTTTGTTGTGCAGGGCTTTGTTGTTGGTTTCAAAACACTTGATGCTGGGTGTGGTATGCAGAAGCCCTCACCCTGGGAAAAAGGGTTCTCCGCGTCCCTGCAGTTTCCAGCACTGGTTGTTGTTTTTTCTCCCCTGGTCACACGAGAATCATTCTGCTGCCTGAGTGCTCACGACTGCTATGCGCTGCATCAGGAGAGTATCCTGGACAATCCAGCTCCTGCCTGGCTCTGCTTCTTTGGTTGTTGTTGTTTGTGTTGCTTAGGGTACCAAATCACTTCGGCTGCGGCTTCTTCCTTTCCTGTGCTTCTCTAAATTCTGCTACTACCCCCTGCTGTAATCTTGCAGTTGTAAACTAAGTGAATTGCTGCTAGACGAGCCAAATGATCCTGCTGGTGACATACAGGGCACTCTCTCCCTAGAAACACCCTCTGTAAACTGAAAGCAGCCAGCCAGCACCAACAAAATCCTTGCACCCACTCTGACACGTAGACTCAATTTTTTAGCAGAGACGCAAGCAAGGAAAAGTTTCCCTGGGATAATGGATTTTGGATTACATAGATCAGTCTTCAGGGTGTCAGTTTTTCTCAGCTTGTAATGAATCCTCAAATCCCAAAGAGTTTATTTGAAAATGTACAGATGGAAAGTCAAACAGATGAGAACATATGCAAGCTTGCGTAGTTGTTTATTTCTAATTTGCACAAACATTTTCATATGGGTAGGTGCTCCTGAAACTTAACATTGAATGTCAAATGCCCCGTTTAAACTTAAACATTCTGCATCAAAAAATAAATCACAGGCGAGGAATTGGCACTGATTTCAATAGAATCTGTCAATTTATACCAGGTGAAGGTCAGTTTTAAATTTCTTAAACTCCACTGTTTCTTATAACCACAACTCTGAGTAGATGGTAAGGTAGCACAGATCCCCAGGAACTTAGGAATGATGGATGGTGTTTCTATGGGATATACTCTCTCTCCGAGCTATAAAACACAGAAAAGGAGTGTTCCACCAGTTTTTAAAAGAATCTGGAGGCCTTCTCTTCTCCCTGGTGTTGTGCATATGGAGAAGGCATCAAATCAAACGTCTGTCATTCTTAATGGAAAAATTCTCACTTACTTCAGTATTCAGTAGGTCACCTTTAATACATCTGTGTAGTTTCATGAGACACTCAAAAAAATCAAGGAAAAATTGGTCCTCTTTTTTCTCTCCATTTGAAAGTGACAATAAAGCATCTTTTCTCGATAAGCTCACATTAAGCGAGAGTTAAGTAAATAAACTGTGGCATTTCAAAGCACTCTGTACAAATTATAATCTAACTGACCCCTTGGGGTTTGGGCTATTTTATCTCACAGGATACCTACAGCAGCACTCTAGGAAAAGTCCTAAGCTTTTCCTGACCATAATCAGAGGGAAAATCTATCAGCTACAGTGATTAAATTTCAAGTACTCTCCTTTTATCCTTGCAAATTGTTTCACTTTTTCTTATTTTAGCTTTTTCAAGAGTGCTCTCCATAGCTGAGAAGAAAGAACCACTAGAAGATCATTAGCTTCACGTGCTTGAAGATAACATACCTCACTCCAGTTTTACAAGATATTCATGACTGAAAACAGATCGTGATTTCTGAATGCTCCTCTGTTCTCTGCAAGCTCAAAAACCCTACAGCTTTGTTTGCACATTCCTTCTTCTGGGACCACTTTCTCTACATCAGAATATTTTATTTTCCTGGAAAGCTATGCTTTAGGATTTCTCAGGTTGATGTTTCAGATAAAGATTAGGTGATCCTGCTGAATGTAAAGAAAATGCCTTCAAAACCAGCATGTCTTGCTCTTTTTCATGCAATCCTTTTTTATATATAAGCCTGTATAAAATGTGGTCACAAATTCTATGTGAATCTAAGAGAGGAATATGAATGCAGGGGAGCTCCCTGCCTTAGGAGAAAAATATTCTATTTAAATGAAATGTGAGTAAAACACACAAGAAGTAAAATATATTCTTTCCTTCCATGAATTTCAATATTTTTTGGCTTTTAGATAAATGAAGACTTATACAAAAATTATAAACCAAGTCAAAACAGTGTCATAATTTCATTTCTGAGAAAAGTTTTCAGATCCTGTCCAGGATTTGTGCTCTGGGTAGACAAGAGTAGTGTGTTTTGGTTTTGCCTGGTGTGACATCCTTGAGACCAGCTGCCAAATAGCACAAATGAAAGTAAACCTGCTGTTCCTCAAAGTCAATATAATCTAACTGAGCAGAAAGGGTGGGGAAATCCTTTTAGATGAAAATAATATAGGGCAGCTAGAAGAGGAAGAAAAAGAGAGACATTTAAAGGAGATTGACTTTTTTTTTGTTCTTACAAAGACGTTTGGCCATTTGACAACTCACACTGAGGCAAAATATATGGTTGTACTGTGCCTCTCATCTGTATTTGTTATAGATACAGTATAAGACATGTCATCCTGTGTCATTGACATTGGACTAGATAAGCTGGAACTACAAACTTTGGGCTGGTGAGGCAACAGCCCTTGCAAAAAATTCAGAACGACTTCCTCCCATTGTGGCTAAGTGTAGTCCATTCTCAGGCAATATTAATTTGGCAAAATTAATTTCTTCACTTGTCACAGCGTCACTGAAAGTGATTCATATGACATTAAGTTCACAAAAACTATTTTCTTAAAGAAGAAAATAAAAAGTTCTGAGATGTAGAAGACATAGGATAATTCAGGTTGGAGTGATGTCATTTAGTTCCACCACCTGTAGCCAGCAGGGTGATTGGTTAAGTACAGTTGGGTTACTCATGGCTTTACTCAATAGGATCCTCAAAACCCACAGAGATGGAGGCTGCAGAATCTTTCTGGGCAGCTTATTTCATTGTCTAACTGTCCTCATAGTGAAAAAATGGTCTTTGTAACCAGGCTGGACACTCCTGTTTCAACACATACACGTGTTTACTCACCTCCCCATGGTGGGAAGGTGCCAGAAGCCCCACACTCTCTTCTTGGCTCCCTCCCCATAGGTAATGGGGGCTGCTATCAAGTGCCTCAAAACTGACTCTCCTTCAGGCTAAGCCCCAGCTCCCTAGGGATGAACTAAAATGGAAGGTTAATCTCTAGATAGGCAAGAGGCGCCCTTGGTGCCTCACATATCTCATTAGACACGGCTCCAGATTTAGACAGGCAGCAGAACTACAAGTGGGAAAAAACAGGTGGGGTGGCTGGGAAAACCCTGTTCTGGTAACTACATCGGAGAACTCTATATATTCTTAGTACTTCAAGAGAGAAAATATAGATCATTCCTTGCATTTTACAAATTGGGATACTGATCTCCAGTGAGCCAAGAATAAAATCCAGTTCTCCTGGAGAACTTGTGTTTTCTTGTCTACCTGAGTAAACTGAAAGACAAGGTGTGCTCTAGAATTTGTTCTTGTTTAGGAGCTGTTTTATTTTTAAAGATTCATAACTCTGAAGTTTCTGTGAGATCATTAGAATGGCTAACACACTTCTCATGGAAACTCTTAAAAATATTTATAACTCTTGAAAAACAAAAAGATATGGCAGAAAATTCTCAGGGAATACATTCAGTACTCAGACCAATGATGTAATTTTGAGGGGAATATGCTATATGATGCGTTTTTATGCTCCTTGAGAAGGTTTATTTCCTACCCTGACTGGAAACCGCAGTTCAACCCTAACTGTGAAGTCTTGCCATAATAAAGATCAACCTTGAACTGCTCCCAGTCCTTGAAGACCTCAGAATGGTGCAGTTACTTTAATTGATAGAGTGATCATACTGAAATGTTTAAACAAAGAATGACATTGCTACAAAACCAAACTCCATTCCTGCTGTTACTAGTTGATTTCTATAGACTCTTTTCTCTTTACTACTGCTAACAACAGAAGATTTAAGGGCTGTAGATTTTTTCCCACTGTAAATTGACATTTCCCCACTTAATTCCATCAAACTACCCTCAAAACTCAGTTTAGGTCCAAAGAAACATATCTCTATGTATAGGCCTTCATATATTGCTTTTCTCATCCAATTTAAATTTCACTGTTTTCAGATATAGATTAATCTTATTGTGCAATAAAAAAGATAGAAGTATACAGTGCCATTTACTTTTGCCCATCATCTTTCTCTTTAGATATTACCATGAGAACACAGTTGTTTAACAGAAGGCAAATTGTTTAAATGTAGATGCAGAGAAGCATCTTTAAGAAGAAGCCTCAGTGGAAATCAAGTGGAAAGTGAATGGGAAGGGCACCAGGAGTTGACAGATGGCAGGGGTATATCAAAAAGCAAGTATGAAATTAAAACTTTAACAGCCACAGCAAAAAATTAATTAAAGGTATGCACTGGCTCACTGTGGTACAAATGCTAGAGATGCAGTGCAGTACTATACATAGGATAGTCTATATTACTGTGATTTGTTAATTTATGTGAATTCATACGTCAGCTGTTTATTTCAAAAAGAGATGTGACCACAAGGAAATGCAACTTCAGCAGGAGACTCCGGCCCATAATGATAAACCCTCCCCAGAATTTGTCTCTCCCCACCCTTCCACTCTGCTGACAGCCCTCACTTCCTTTTTCTCCTAGTGCAAGTCCAGAGTGGCACTTCTGACTTCAGGTCTGCAGAGGTGAGTGGGCTCCGCAGCTAGTCTTGCAGAGACACCTTTTGGGTTACTCCAAAAGGACTGAAGAGGCACAGAACAGAAGCAGCTACTTCACTGCTAGCCATGAGAGCAGCACCAGAGCTCAGGAACAAAATCCCTGTGCCTCACCTCAGGAAAACCCCACAGGAATTGGGTTTGAAGATGGAGTCTTCAAAACAGCTCCCTGTTTTTCCAGTCTGCCTTGGCCAAGCATCCTTTCACTGGGAAAAGGAGGCAGGTACAAAGAATTATCTTCCACACAGATTTACTACAGATGGAGGTGTAGACATAGACATACATAGAGACAGATCTATAGATGGATATAAAGATAAGTAGATAATGTAGATTAGATGTAGATATATATACATGCAGAAAGGTAAGGGGAAAAGGCAAAGATTTGCATGAGCTACAGCTTTTTCAGCCTCCAGACAGAATAATCTGTGAACAAGAGAGCAGTTGGGAGGAATAAGAACATGAATCAGCCCCAAGATGTTATTAGAGCGTTATTGTTGCTGCAAATGTTAATACATAATCTAAAGAGATTTCTTCAATCAGCTAGATCTAGAGAAAAGATATTTTTGTTCAGAAACTTTCTAAATAACTGACATTCAGCTTTATACTTTGATGAGCTAGCTGTATTCCTATTCTCCTTGTTACAGGACGCATCTGGTTTGCTCATTACTGGGCAAAGAGGAACTCTGTTATTGTACCAGACAGTAACCTGAGGCTATTTGCAATCATCATTTCCATTTTTCTCTTGCTTTAATGAATGCTTCTCCATTACTGCTTCTGCTACAACAAGAGCACTAGCTTTCCTCACCACTGAATAATATCAGTTGTGATTGCATTAGGAAAGTGGCTTAGAACTTTCAGAAAAGCTGAGTCAAAGTGTTTCAGTGAAATGATCTCTAATGGAAAATACAAGTTGTTGTTTAAGGGGTTTAATTTTTTTTAAGGAAATATGCAATATTATCAATGTCTGTTAATGTGAAATCTGAGAATGTGTCATTTTGAACGTCACAGACTCATAGAATGGCCTGAGTTGGAAGGCACCATAAAGATCACCAAGTTCCAACCCCCCTGCCATGGGCAGGGACACCTTTCACTAGACCAGGTTGCTCAGAGCCCCATCCAACCTGCCCTTGAACAGTTCCAAGGAACAGCATATGGAAAGTTTTCATTTGAGAAGGAGCAATACTTTGATATTTTCTTGACTTTAAAATTGTATTAGAATTTTAATTTTAATATTAAAGCTATACAATGTCTTTAATGAATTATATATACACTATTACTTAAAATACCTGAGTTATTAAAATATAATATACCATAGTGTTTCAACATGGTTAATTTAAAAAGTATTAACAAGAGAATTAATGTCAGGTGAGGCTGGTGCTATTGAAATGAAACACTTCAGTGAATTTGAAGCAAACTTCTGTTCATGAGCAAACACAAATATTTTAGTTTTTACTCCTTATTCAAATGAAAACCAGTTTTGAAATACTGCATTTTCCACTGGAGATAGGAATTCTGCTTCTCGGACCAGTTCTTGTCGTCGAATAGATTTGTCCTTTGAGAATCGTTGTTACAAATGTTCACACCTATATACACCTACGGATACAGGAAAGAGATACTGTGATTCAGAGTATTACTAACAGGTAGAGAAATTCTGAATACCACAGCTGCAATTCTGCTCTCCTGTTGATTTTCCACACAGCTCTCTACAAACTTATTAATTTTTCATTTCATTTCTCCCAAGTACAGCTGGGACAATACATCATATTTTAACTCGCTGTCTGTTGTGAAATTTAAAAAGCTTCTTTTCACAGTGCCCTTTCAAGGAGTGAAATACTAAAGCCTGGAAAATATTGTTATAATAATTTAATTAGATCTCCTGCAAAGCACTAAGTTGAATTAAAATACATGGGGTTTTAAAAATCTGCATTAGAGATGTAGGAATTCACAGCCCTTACTAGGTTGTTGTGATAAGTATTCTATTTATGGTAAACAGGAGCTTATGTCTAGAGGAAACCACCCCTGTACTAGCACTTGCAGTTTCCACATCCTGGTCCTCTAATGCAACACATTTAGAGAATGGAAAGCAATTGGAAAAGAAAGAGCTATGAAAAGCAATAGAAAACCATGCAATTGTTTCTTTTAGTCCAATAACCTCTCTTGTCTAATATCAGATATGCTACATTAATATACAAGAGAAGAGTGATTATTAAAAGGCATGTAACAGCACAATTTTTTCCCTAATGCTCTTCACTTAGAATCTGGCTTACACAATGAGGCAGATGAGTTTATATCCCTTGCAAATATTTTAATACAACAGTATTCAAAGTGACAGTGAATATTTTTATTGTCCATATAAATGACCCATCACTTCCTAAATCCTGTTAAGCTTTTGGCCTCAATAATATCCTGCAGTCATGTGCTACAGAAGTTAAATATAAGCTATGTGAAAAATTTTTTTCTTTTATTTGTGTCAATTATGCTATCTTTCAACTCCATCAAATATCTCTGGGGTTTTTAAAATACAAAAAGGGAGATGCTTTGATTCACTCCTTTAATTCAATAGAGCTTTGAGTTCCTCTTCTGTGCTCTCTATTCCACAGAGAAGTTTGGGAAAAAAAATCTGAAAGCTTCTGAACCCTACTTTTTTCTAGAATGAAACGCAAGCATCAGATTTTCAAACTTTGGAGAGGTCCCATATATTTCCACCCCCCTCCACTTCTGGTTTCCATTTAGAAGAAGAATTGTTGAAATACCATGACGGCTGTTTTCACTGCCATGAAAGGAAGCAGGAGTGTTGGAAATGTCACGAGAAAGTGTGTTCTTGCAAGATTTCCATCCCAACAGAGCAGTCTCAAGAAGTTACTTTGTGTAGTTTAGATGTGGTTCAGATAAACATCTAAACTTCTGAATGCTTACACAAGCTGAATCTGAATTCTGAAACTTCTCTAGTTTTTCTCTCACAGACACTGACATGGTGTAAAATTTCAACAAAACAAAGCAATGCACCAATTGGCATGGAAGCATTTCTGCCTTCTAATCCTGCATCTGTTCCTTCTTTATACTATCCTTTATCAGAAATAAGTCCAAAGACACCACAGGTGTTATTCTCAGATGCAGGCTCTCAGGCTTGCACTGAGTGGCCTGAGTGGTCTCATGTGGGAAACCAGATTTCCTCAGGAAAGTCCTCCATTTCCGTATCTCTGCCTGCTCTCCCCTTCCTGAGCCTACGAAATTGCTGTTCACAGGGGCATATGCAGGAACTCTTTGCCTGAATCCCTCTTGTCTTGACAAACACGAGAAGAGAGGGAGATGAAAGAAGCGAGGAACAAGTGCCCTTGCTGACCACAATTGCCAGCAAGAGAAGCGCAATAACTTGGTCTTTCTCAGCAGGAAGGTGCTAAAATTTTTCCTTCTTTGGCCAGGCCTTGCAGCTGTACAGCCACACGGTGACCCTTATCCGAGACCCGGCAGGCAGTGATGTGCCAGTTGTGCATAATTTCCCCACACACCCCCACTTCTCCTTTCCCTACTGCTTCAGTGCCAGTGCTGGGCTATCAGCACAAGAAGAAAATGTCCACTCAGAACACACCCAACAGAAAGTGATGCAGTAGCTCTTAACAAACACTTTTGCTTTCCTGCGTACTGAGTGGACATTTTCTCCTGGTGCTGATGGACCACCCCTGATGTGGAAACTGCAGTTAAAGGAATAATGGGGGAGTGTAGGAATGAAATTCTTTCATTGCTATCAAACAAAGAACTAAACTATGAGAATCTCTTCAGCTGGGAATGTTGTCAAGCCAAAATGCAGTGTTAAAACTCAAGAACAGCTGCTGTGAAGGCAAGGGAAGGCACGCTGGGTTCTCACTCTGTGCAAAAGGAAGCCCAAGGAGCGTTCCTCTCCCTTCTCTCCACTCTAAGAGCTGCTTTAACCCAAGTTAAGGACAGCAGGGTAAAACTTCATCATCAGGAGCCCTCAATGCGCTGGCAAATCTCTGATGTTCCCACTGGCTTGACTGGGCCCCCAGTAGAAATCTTGTATCTGCATGGAAGAATCCATTTTTGAAGGGTTCTGTGGTTTCTCCACTTGTCCTGACATTTGTATTTCCCACAGAACTATGACCAGACATCTGACTTTGACCATACATCTCCTTGGGATTCAGACTCTCATAATGATGGACAAGCAAGTTTATACAAAAAGAGATATCAGCACAGGCTCCAGCATTAAACTTGTGTTTGGGGTTAAAAAAATTCTTAATTTATTTTCTCCTTTGGCTATTCTTCATCCCAGCTTGGAAAAAAAGGGATATACCACGAGAAAGACTGATCTTTTGCCATTTCTAGCTAAAGTTATGAAGTACTAGAGATCTCACAGGGGAAGATCTTCTGAAGAGCTCCTAAAGTACTTTTGATTTACTTAAGCGTTCAGTTTTTCCTGAACTCCACTAAAACCAGCAGAACTGCAGAAGAAAGAAAATTGTTTTTTAACCCTTCTTCAGTTGGTCAGGGCTTCCGTGTGTTTTTCACTCTTAATATATTTGTGATCTCAGAAAAAAGGCTCATTTGGTCATCACTTCGTTGACACTGGGCATGGTAAGTCAGACCTGCACAGAGTTTAAGGCTGTATTAATGTGTATAAAGGTGCTGCAAATGTCAGCATGACAATCCCACATATCCATGTTATGACCCAGAGACAGCCATGGAGAGCTAAAATGTGTCTGGTAGTAGGGAGTGAAAGCAACATAAGCTAGTATCTCAAACCAAGGTATTCAACTGTCTTTTTATGAAGAAGTCACACTTTTGCAGAGGCTGTACATTTCAATTCTTATGAAAAGGTAGCATTTCCAGTGGCTTTGTTTCTTCAGACGTAAAAACAGTCTGAACTGTAATAATGCATCCTATTTGACTACTAAGCCCAATTCCATTTTTTGTTTTGTTTTGTTTTATTGCATTAGAAGAACCAGGATGATGCAGTCCACATGGAATGCAAACTATGCCACTGAATCACAAATTATATGGAAATATGCTTTTCATCTTAATTATAGACTGGACAGGGGAATGTACTATATTCTCTCATACATGTGAGATGAGGGAAACTTTCCCAGGGTGTTTTGCTTTACATTTCTGACTCTTATTTGGTTGAAAACTTATCAACCCATGTGATCCTGAGCTGTCTGTCTTTCCATGATAAGGCTGAAAGTATGTAGGAAATGTTTTCCCAGCACTGCCAGAAAAGGTCTAAGGGACCGGGATATTAAATTCACAAATTGCTGTTTCTTCATAACCCTTTAAAATACTGTCCCTTGGCTGTAATGGTAACTTTATTCTCAGATAGCCAGGTAATTTTGGAAAATCTTTCCCCATTCTAACTGAATGTTTTGTATCTCCAGTCTTGGAGTTTCTTCCCTCAGACTGTAAACCTTTTGCAATTTTATCCTGGGTTGTTTTGTTTTGAAGTAAAAGCAAAGCAGGGCATTTCAGCTTTTGAAAAAGGGCCAAATCCCACTCAAAAGAGGTGTACATGTAGTACCGAAATCAGCTGCCCTGCAATCAGGTGCCCAAGGGAATAGGGATCATCACTATTTTATCTGGGAGGACTTTGGCTTTGACCCACTGTCATTCCCTTTACAGGTGCGTCCTGATAAGATCTGATTTAAACTATTACAAGAAGAGGTAGGAACTGTCAAAAACATTCCAGAGGCACACAAAAACATTTAACTAATGCTATTGTTTTCAGAGTACTTAAAGGGACTGATATAACTTCAAATACATTTGCACATTAGAAGTGAAGAGTGCATCGATTGCTTTTATGTATCAACATTTGCAGAATCATTAATTCCTAGCGACTCGGACAAAGTGGATTCCCAGTGAGACCCCTAAGCAGCATTTTCTCAGGAGTTATTCACAGTTGCTTTCACTCATCTTAACTGGTTTTAAGCCCTTTTGAAAATTGTGCCCTCTCCATTTTTAATTTTTCAAAAGGAAGAACCTGTGTTCAGCCCACCCCATATTCACATTTCTATTTTTTCATGGCTAGAAACCATTCAGAACTAATGTACAGAGGCCTTCAGTTTGTCCCTGGGGTCAAAAGCTGTTGGAAAGGAGGAAATGTTAAGAGAACTAACATGTGTAAACAATTTGGCAGAGGCGTCCTAAAAATAAACCTTTGGAGTGGAATATAATACTAGCATTAGGAGTGAACAGAATGCAGGGAACAGTGGAACTGAAGTCGAGTCTTTGGATCATTTGAGATGATCTGAGCCAGCAGGTGGTAAATGTAGTTCAATATTAGCACACATCAAGTAATTTGTCTGCAAGCAAGAAACTGATGCAAGAACTATTGTATGTGTTGAATTAAATAGTCATCCAGCACCATTCTCTGGAAAAAGACCTGAGAGTTATTGTGGAAAAATAGAAAAATAATTGAAGCCAGCAGTCAGCTGCACAGCTGTGCTAAAAGGATGAAAAAAAAAGAAAAAAGAAAAGGTGAAAAATGCAAGCAAAATACCAATTTGTAGTAGCCAAAGGATAGAAGAGCAAAGACAGGCAATGTGTTTTCTGTGTTAGCTATTTGCAAGAGCCTGTACAGAGTGCCAGTTGTTGTACTGTGGGAAAGATATTATAGCCAAGGAAATGGGGGAATGATGATAGCAGCCCATAAGAAAGCAAGGAAGAGTTAGGGCTAGACAGTCTTAGAGAAAGGAGCTTCTGAGTGCCTTAATGAAAGATATGTGTCTAAGAAAGGGAGTGACTGAATAGTCAGAAACACAAAATACCCTCCTGTAAAGAGCTCCAAAACTACACATATAAACTTAAACTTACAGTGCAAGAGTTAAATAATTAAACCAGGCATAGACATAAGAGAAAAGAAACTCCACGTTTCAAAGATCAGGCCAGAAATCAATGGGATGAGACAGAGTTACACCAGCTGAAGAGAGGGGTTATCCAATCAGCTGCAGAGGAAGAGCATAAATCAGTGATGAAAGGAGCTTATGTTTCGTATTAATCACTCACAAAAGCTCTGAGGAAGAAAACAACTGACTCACCTCCACTAGCATGGTGGGTGGAAAGCTGCTGGCTGGCTGCCTGTTTGCCCTCAGATAATGCATCTGGTGGCTGTTTCTGCTTGGCTTAGGGAGGGGAATCCTCCTGAGATTTTTTGAGTTTCTTGCAAACCAGCACTACTCCCTTGGAGTTTAATTTCCCTGAGATATGCTTGTGTCCATGTGTCTTGCCATCATCCTATTCAATTTCTCCCTCTGAAAAATGTGCTTTCCTTGAGGAGATGGCGCTGCAGGGAGCCAGTACTAATTTAGGATGCTTCTCAGGGAAGCATCTCCTGTCTGTTGCATGAAACCATCAGCTGAGTCAATATTTGACACTGTTCCCTCTAAAGTACAAACCCACTGCAGTGCTCTTACCCGCAAAATATGTGGAAGCTACCCTGTGAGGTAGAACAGGCTATCCTCAAAATCCATGGAGCAACACTGCCTGAACGAGTGACATTTTCAACCTTTTCTATATCATCTCGTTTTCATATTGTTTTGAGTCATCACCTGAGCTGAATATGCAGGTCCTTCATGCTCACACTTCAAGGAAATGGAGCAGACCTATTACAGAAAATTAATGAGTCTGAAACCAAGCAATAATAATAATAAAAATCCATGTTATGAAAAGAAAAGCCATAGGAAATGGGAAGGAAGTAATTAGAAAGTGTTTTAATATTTTACCTTAACTATTAGGATTATATTAACAGGCTTGGGGCTTTCTGATTGAAAGCAATATCTGCTAGGAGAGTAAAAGCTCTCAGCTGTGTGATTGCAAACCACGTGAGAAGACATTCCTCAGCTCAGCAATGAATAGTGGTTAGTGATGCAACCAGTGAGTGTGGCTGGAATTTCTAGGTGTAATAACCCACAGGGTCAACCCATCTGTGGAAAGGAAGGAAAACACATTGTTGATTCAGGGATGTGGTTAGCACTTAAGGTAAAGACTGACCGACAGTGATTTATAGCTTCAAATTCCTTTTCACACGTGTGTGAGAACCTGAACCAAACAAAATACAGACGTTTAATATTCTACAGGATATAGAGTTTTTCAGGGAGTGCTGGCATATTGGGTATCAGAGTTACATCCTAAGTGTATGATGCTACGGCATAAATATTTAATATAAAATAACAGCCTCTGCAGAGGGGAGGTGGGATAGGAATGAGGGAACAAAACATGGCTGCAAATTAAAACTTCATTCCCAGACCAACAAACTTTCTTCAGGCAACTGAGAAGTCACTAGCACACTAAGTTGGGAGGATACTTGCACAGGTGTGATCTTAACTTCACGTATTTAAAGCCACATAGTTCAGTGTCATGTTAGAACAAAAACACCAAATAATTTCACCAAAATTAGTTGAAGTACGTGACCCTCGAGCTGACATATTCAAGTGACAATTAGTAGACAGACAAACCAGCTGTGTCAGGGCTGGTTAAGGTTTCTATCACTGGGTTTCATTGAGCTGAAAGAAACTTACAGGAGTTGTAAACAGAGATTATAAAAAACCTTGGAGTTGTCAAAAACGTGTAAAGCGGCAATACAAGTAAAACAAACAAAAAATAAAACAAGCAATATAAAAATCACACATTTGAGCATAACTTTTCTAAAAATAGACTTTAAAATCTATAAGTAATTTTGAAAATTGCTTTTTGTGAGCTCAGACAGAAAGAAAAGGGAAAGTGAAGGACCTAAGATTTAAATTATTTTTATATAGTAGTAAGGAAAACTTTAAATATTTCAGAATCAGCAGCTCACTTCACTTGTTTGATTTTGGGTTTTTCAATTATGTAACTTCCAAATATATAATTTTATTGCTGATGTTCATATGTCTAGATTCTAAATATTCTCTTAAACATATGGGCCATTGTCAGTTGTTTCTTCTGCTGTACTCTGCAGATAAAATAATTGGTGTGTGCGTCCTGTATTAGATACAATATCTGGGGGGTTTGCCCTTTTCTTCCCTGAAACAAACATAAGAGAAGCAGCTATATTAAAAAGAGAAAGAGAATTTTTTTTTTTTATCTGCCTCTTCCTCACAGTCCCCAAACTAAAATTCTGCCCAAGTTACATTACTCTAAATGTCTTTTCCCTCAAAGAGACCGTTAAAGTAAAAAACAATGACAGGACAAGTGTTCATCACATCATAGATGTGCTGCTGAAAGCAATGCACATGCTTCAATGGCAACTAACAAAGTAAAGTGAATACAGACAAGAACAGAACATTCTCTGTTTGACTCAGGCTTGGTTCCATCCAGTGCCATTACAATAAATAACCTTGGTTATTTATTACCAATAAGCTTGGGTTTCTTTCACTTCTATTATCATGAGTTTGAGACTTTGCTGGAGTACCTTGAGGGAATGACAAGAATTCAGTGCTGCTTTCACTTTCAGAAAACTTGTCCAACTCAGAGCAACCTTGAACAGTGCCTAGAATTTATTTCCCCAGAGTAGACATAAAAGAGGATTCCCTTTTCAAGTATAATCCACTCTGTAAATCCCTCAAGAGCCATTTGACTCAGCCAACATTATCCTCTGGCCTTCCATGGCTCAGAGTGCTGGCAGAGGCTCCACAGCCAGGCTGAGGCTGAGCTTACAAGAGCGATCACTGCTGTCATTTATAAATCTTGTGGTGGCTGTGCCTTTGAGACCCAGGCATGGGGGAAAACCCCTCTGTACAAAAAAAAAAAAAAAGAAAAAAAGAAGAAACATCCACTTGCCACAAAGCCCTTACAAAGCAGCAGCTGCCTCCTCAGTAAAGCATCCTTGTTGGAGACAGCTTGGATTAGCCCATATATTCCCACACCTCTGTGTCTGGGTCAGTAGCACCATTCACTCTCCATGGAAAGTTTTGCTTTGCTCTGAGCCAAGAGTTAGTCCTGCCAAAAGAGGTATGATAAACGTCTGTTGCCTCCAAGCAAAATATGGAAAACAGCTTCTTTTCCCCAACTGCTTGTTTGTTTGTTTGTTTGTTTTCTCATGGTGAAAGTCGCTCTCTATTCTGCTGGGGACATTACAGGCTAGTCTGACTCTACAGCTTAAACTATTTCTAAGATACTCTCCCAGTCTGGCTTGGTGTTACACTTTTGATGTAGGTATGTCTAACCTTTCAGAATAAAGCCCTGGAAATCACCAGAGCCTTTCCATCAGTTTTCCCCTGGCTGCAGCTGAGCTGGTTGCTCACATCACCGGCAGGAAGAAGCAGAATGAAAAGGGGACGGGGGAGCCCTGTCATCAGTAGCCCTGACCCCAGGCCCCTGCTGCCCCAGCCCCCAGGGCACAGCACACCTGGGCAGCTGCCACCAGCCCCTTGTTGCCCTCCTGGGAAGATGGGACCTTTACATGAGTGCTCTTCGCCATATTCCTCCATTTCTGGTCCTGTGACTCCCCACAGCCCTCGTCTTTTGTTGTGCGCCACAGTCTGCTCTTTATCTACACATGTTTGTTTTTCCTCTGTCTCCTTCTCTTCCTGGGAGGGCCAAAAGGTCTTCCTAGGGTTGAACGGGTGCCTGCTCCTAAATGAATTACAAAAGGAATAACTCATTTTTCAGTTTCTGACTTTTCTCTCAGAGCTGGTCGCTACCAGTCAAGCAAAGGGTATCTGAAAAAGGGGAAATTACTTCCTCCTCATTCCTTCCCTCACTTGTTGGGAAGAAGAAAGGATTTATGCTTTAACACAGATGATGGATGAGTGACTGGTGAGATGAGAGAAGATATTTCTGCAGCTTTACCTAAATTCCTGTTTTTGTGATACTAAAGGTTTCAGAAATATTTTAAACAAATAAGATCACAGCCTGAAATTCATCTGAAGAAAAGCCCTCACGCCACCCTTTCCTGCGCCCCCCTAGGAAAAGGCACACCCTTGACCCCCAAGAAAACAAGCTGAATGAATAACTGCTGCAACAGGGAGAGGGATATAAAATATGATTTGATGAGAACTTTGATCACTTCAATATATCTATGACCTGGGCAGAGAGGCATTGCCTTGGAGGTGGAAATTTACAGGTCACCAGCTAGGAAAGAGTAAAACACAGATGGGACTTTTTCAGTGCAGTTACAAATGGACATTTGGTACTCTTCAAACTAGTGCATGTTTGTGCCAAAGAGCTGCCATTGAAAGGTGCACCAGGGCTACTCACATCTGTTGTTTCGGTAATTGTCCCATTCTAGAGAAATGAGATTTCCTCTGCTTAGCCTGGATCAGTTCTACTGTTCTTTTATAAAATGAGTACTTATGTGGGCTTATCTGAAACTTAGTGTGGGAGTATCTCCAGTACAGCAAGGACAGAATAAAGCAGGACCTTAGGCTTATATATGTAGAATTATGCTGCTGCTTGCCACAATATCATGACAGTACTTGCCAGATGCCACAACAGATGTTCACCATAAATTTAGCACTGAAGCAATGGATTTCATAACTCAAAAACATTATCATTCTGCTGTTTTGTGAAATGTTTGCAAGAAATTTCTTTCTTTTTAAATCCACGTTTTTCCTGCCTATTCTTAAGTCATTATTCCTCCAACATCTCCCATATGTTTTATAGTAACTCCATTGTATTGTCATTATGTTATTGTCTCCCCTTTTGCTCACCCTGCACTTTAAAAAAAAGTAGCCCATTTAAACCTGAAGAATTTGGCCAGTTTAAAGAAAGAATAACCTGAACAATGCTCTCAGAGGAAGTTTCCTAGCAGATGCTGTTAAAAGTTCTTTTGTGTCTAAAATGGAATATTTTGTAGAGACTGAACCTAACAATATTTTTGTTCTTTGTTGTTGTTTATTTGCAGGATCATTAACGATCATTATAAAAATATCTCAGACAGGATCAGAGCACCATTGTGCTACAGATTGTCTAATACCTGTTGCCAAAAATTAAGACCAAATTCTATGCGGAAACTTGGAAATACTATTATTCCCTCTTTAGATATGGAAAAAATGTAACACTGGGACAACTGGCCCACTCAAGAGAAAGCTGACTTATTCTAGGCATTGAGAAGGGACCATCATCATAAAGGCAATCTGAGGCAGAGACAGAATTGAACCCAGTTTGCCTGAGCTCCAAGAGCTTTAAGAAACTTCCAAAGGTACTAGTCAGTGAGAAACTGAATTGGAATTGTTAGCATTTAAGGTTAATTACTCAGACATTAAATGCAGATGTAATAAGAAAATTAGACAGTTCTCTACCACTGGATAATAAGATTAGAGTTTTTTAGGTTTAAAGTTACTGGGCTAGAAGTGAGAGGATAATGGTGTACAGGACTTTGAAAATGAAGGTGGTCAACACACTGCCGGCAGAGCTGTCCAGAGTGAAGCTAAAACAATTGTTGCTGTAGAAAATTGAATTTAGTTTTTCTACAGGTAGATAAAAATGGTCTTGGCAATCAGTAAATATTTAGGAAACAAATAAAATATTAAGGAGCATTTCTACATGTAGGAAGATGTCAGTGTCACAAAGCAAGTGATCTGTTTGACACACATTCAGGATCTGACAAAATCAGCACTTTGTGAGAACCTAATTCATAATTTAGCAATCATATAAATCATTCTTCTTTCAAGTATGGTGTCAGTGGATACTTTTTCCTGACCCATGCTAATTTCATTGATGGATATCTAAAAAGCCCTGTGGCCCTCTTGTCTGATGGACACCCTGGGAAAATACACCTCTTCCCTTATACTTCCACTGATGCCAGAGATAACAAAGGAATTGTGCTTTGCTTCCTTAAACATGTCTAATGTGCTGTTTTTAGACTGATCACCAGAATCTCCTTAAATGCTGTTGAGCTCATTCAAGGGAAGCCTTGAGTTCCTAAGCTTTGATGTCAGCATACAGGCACTGAGGACTCGGCTGGCCCATGAGTCATTTTCGTGCTGTACTCTCTCCCAGCATACTCACGCCTGCCACTGAGCTGGAGGAACAGTCTTCGCTGTTATCAGACTTCTCCAAGAATGTGCATGTAGTAATTACTCCACTCTTTAAGCCTCTTGGCCTCTTGTGGTTTCTGCAAATGGCATTCTTTCAAACTGCAGCCAGGACGAATTAACCCAGAGACACAGAGCTCATAATTAAAATAAATACATTTTCAAAAAAAAATTAATTTTCTCCAGTAGCAGAAGGTGCTGAAAACACTCAGGTGCTGGCAGTCGAATGTACTTTTTAGTAAGAAAATCACAGAGGATGTCCAAGTGCTATGGGTGCTCAGATGGGGAAGTGGAGGCACAATCAGGGCTGGTGCTGGATAACAGGGTAATCAAGGGAGAGGGGCAAGGCAGGGCCAGTGGAACTGCCCTTTCCCCTGTGCTCTGTGAGCAGGACACAGCTGCATTCCCATGCACCCTATAAGTCATAGGCAGGGACTGGGCACAACCCCATCTCCTTCAGGGAAAGCAAGTGCTGAGCTCAGTGCTTTCATGGGCAGCTGTGGAAAAACCTATAGCTCTTTGGCTGTAAAAGACAGAGTGTGAGCCTTTCACCCACAGATGTGTTTTCTCTGGCCCTCCCGTGCCACCCTCTGCAGTACAGGTCTGCAAAGTTCTTTTTTCTTCAGTGAATTCCAGCATCTCTTACATGTTTACATTGGGGAATGCAGGAAAAGTGAGCGTATGTTTTAAATGAAATGTAACTACTGTCAGAAGCTACTGGGAAAAATTGAGCTACCACCCAGCTAGATCTGTGGGTAGGCGTTTTTATAATTCAATAGAAAAATGAGACAGCAACTCACACATGCTACATCCATCACACTTCAAAGAAGTGTATGTATAAAAACATATTTGTGGTGTTGTTCAGCATGCTGAACAAGCTTCGTGCAACAACCTGTATCTTCCATCTGTCTGTAATTTCCAGTGGCTCCACTAACAACTTGCTGCATGAAAACATCAACATTAATATGAGTTTATATCAGCAGCACTTGTCAGAAAATATTTCCCTACCTTCCCGTGCCATGCACCATCTCATAGAAGCACATGAGGCATTTTACTGCAAATGCTTTGGCTTTTCAGCCAGAAGCTGGAATTTACCATGGAAAGCAGACAGTCCATGAAAAGAAAAAAAAAAAAAGTTCAGCTGAAAGGCTAATTTTCCTTCCAAAACAGATTATACAGCAGTGTTTCAGCCAGCAGTGTCTGGAATACTGCTAACAGAGAGGGCCACAGAGATAAGCACAGGGGCACCAAACCAGCAGATGGACTTGGAGGTTCTGCAAGCTCTGAGCTCAGGGGACATCATTTTCAAAGAAGATTATACTACCACTCTTTCAAGCATGAAGAAGAAGGTGTGGCTCATAGTAGAACAGATGAGGGAGAAGTCATGGCATGCCACTGATAATCTCCTAGCTAGAGAAGCCTTTGATAAGAATAAGGTTCAGCTGCCTGTGCAGAGCTCTATGTTTCCATGTTCCTTGTCTGTTGGTGCCCAAGCAAGCCCATTACACAGGCCTTTGTACAACACCACCACCACTTCACACACCTAAAGATCTCAGCCCTTCCATGGGTAACTCCCTTGTACGCTGCAGAAACTGTTGCTCCTGTGAAGTTTCATTCACATCTTCACAGGAACTCTTGCTTTCCACATTCAGGAATGAGAAAGCTGTAAAAACAGAGATCTCATGTACTCTACAGGGCCACCTGAAGCAAATTTGGAGTTTTATTTTTAATATTATCCCTAGTTGTTGAAGAATTAAAGCCCAACAGGTCCGTGCTTTGCTTTGTGACTGGCCACCCTGACATGGCCTAAAATTAAACCAGCAAAGCTACGGGGCATTTTTGTTGGGTTGTTTTTTTCCCCCCACTTTCTTCTTCTCCAGATGAAAGGCACAAGAGAATTCCTGCCCTGAGGTTTGGTCTCTGCATGGTGGGAATGTTTTATTTCCACTGATGACATCTGTAGTCACATGTGCACCCAGGGAGGAGATGAGACTCCTGTTGTGCCCAGAGGAAGAGATAAAAGAAGGGTCTTGTAAATATATCTTGCACCTTGTGCATGCCTCAGAAGATTCCATATAAATAGCACCATAACTTTAGCACTTGATGGCACTTGAGCACATTATAAGCAGCAACAGGTGGGAGGCATGTTTGAACAATTGAGCATGCTGTAATAACCGTTCTTAGGAGGTCTATTATGTTCCTAATGCAAATTCCACATGCATATTTGGTTATTTCAAATAGTTTGGGCTTTCTGACTAGATTAGGGGGCTGTTAGACAGGCTAGACAATGCGAGTCTATGGTTTGAGAAAGACTAAGATGGGTTTTTTTAAGCAGTTTTGAGGAGAAGAAGAAGTGCCAGCCACAGAGCCGTTTTGTTCAGCTGAGTGATGATGGGCAGCTAAAATGTTCGCACTTTGTATTTCACAGAGGGTTAATGCTACCCTGAATAGCTATTTCCCCCCCAGGATTGCATAGTGCTGCAGAATGTAAAAGGAAAACTAAGTTTAGAATTAGGATATACAAGGGAAAAAATGTGGATAGGTTTTTGGCACTGGACTGTGGATGAAATCCAAGTCAAGAGTGCTTTGCATTTTCTAAAGATATTTGGAAGTGAATCGAAATTGCAGAAATGCCTGCCTCTGGGAACTAGAGAACAGGGCACAGGAATCTGGAGAACTAGAAAAAAAATGAAAGAGCACGGCCAAAAACTTCATGTGGCTCAGCACTTGATGGTATAATGTTGCTCAGCAGGACAAGAATCACAGTTCCTGCACCACAGGTGTCAGTCAGGGAGGAAGGTTATTGTCTGTAATCCATTTCCATGAAAATCAGGAAGAAAATGAAGGGAAGTGCTATTGCTTTTGGAGATTAATAGCAATTCATTAATTGCAGTTTTTTAATTTCCGAATTAGAAATATATTTTAAAGAAAGACTTTATGACCTAGAGTCTGTAACCTTCTCAGTTGTTCAATCTCAGTCAGCACCACGTCCTGCATAAAATGATTTTCCATAATCTGGAAGATCTGCATGGAGGAAAATAAATTACAAACTGTTAGATTATTGTTCCCAATTACCCCCAAAACCTTGGCTCTGCAGAACTATAGAGTCCCAGACTTTAAAGGGCACAGAAAAACACATTGTCCCTTATGCTCTTTGCCCTTGAACAAAACTGATGTTAGTGATTACTTTATTTTTGCTCTGAAGTTCTCAATATTCTCCAACTGGAATTTGTGGCCAGTTTCCAAGCAGCTAGAACAGGTCAAAAAAACAACACTTAAAACATAGGAAAATGTCAATGATGTTTTCTTTTTTCAAGATTTAAAGCAGACTTATCTGATTGAGCAAGTGTAATTCAAGTGATTTTTTATTACCTTTCCTCCAAAACAATGAGATTATTATGTTTATTCTTCTGTTATCCAAAGCAAGGTTTTTGTAAATCAACCATTCTTTTTTATAAAATAAATTTTTATTTTGCTCAGAAAATATCATTGAATTTTCTGGTTTATTTAGAACCTAAAACAAAATAGGCCATTCCTATTTCAATAGCTACATCCATCTAGAAAAAATATTTGAAAAAAAGGAATAGCCTCAAAAATGACAGACAATCAATCACTTTTGTGATGAATTTCAATAGAGGCAATTCTTTAAATGTAAATGTTTATATTTGAAGACTTTCTGCCTGGCTTTTGTCCTGGGTAAGTAGCAGTTCATTTTGTAGGCACTGAACACGCAGGCTTCAAAGCTACACAGTAGAAGCCAGTGGGAGTCTTGGTACTGACTTAGTGGGAGAAGGATTAAGCTCTCAGACATTATATTGATGACTGTCTTGGAAATAAACTGTCAGTATAAACTCACCAGATGCAAGACAGGGGCTTGAGCTCATGTGCATAAGTATGCGATCCACTTCTCCTGTTTGGTTATCCCCAGTTCTGTTCCTGTAGTGCACCTTTCATCAAGATCCTATTCAAGGGTCATTTTTCTAAAGAGTACTCAAAAAAAAATATAACCCAGTGAGCTCTTTTCTTCTTTGCACTCATGTTCAGGAAAGAGCATCTGTGGGTTGTTTTGTCTGGGATTTTTGGGGTTTTTTTAATGTTCATGAAAAAATTTGATGTGAATTGGGCTGTAGCCAACAGCATTTCCTTGTATGAATTTATTTTAACATACTTACTAGATTTGAGTGACACAGTTTCTGCAAGTGAAGTTCTTTTAACATGCACAAAACCTGTAAAGGAAGCATGATTTCCACAACTCACCCCACTTTCTTTGCTTTTAGCCTCCTTCTTGTGGAGGGATTCCTTCTCAGAATGAGGGATAAATTCCAGTATCTTTTTCACTTAAGTCTTGGCTTTCAAAGGAATCTTAAGTCAGGCAGCTCTGAAAAAGGCCCTTACATGTCTAAACTGCTTAGGCCTTGCAAGACAGCAGAATAATGCTTAAATATCTTTAAGAATCTGGAAGCTGTCAAGAAATGTGTCACTGCCAACTATGATGGTGGGCTTTGACAGGAAGACCAGTCCACCGAGAACTAGAGTGATATCTCTAAGCCATGTCAGAAACATGTATGATAGAAGAAGGATAGATCTCATACCACCCATTGTTATACTAAAACCACTTACATGACTGTGCCAATTAATAAGTATCAGATCCAGCTAAATCCAAAGTGGAAGGTTTTACATAGCATTGTTGGTCATCTGTACCCTGCAGTTCTACCTCCACTACAATTTACAATAAAATCACTTAGGACTGTTCAAATAAATTCAATGGGTTTAGTGAAGCTGTGGTCCAATCTTGATTTCACTAAGGATGTGAGACAATGGACTAAAGTTACCATGCAAGAAATTCTGGCTCAATGTCAGGAAAAACTGAAGTCACAGTCAAGCACTGGAACAGGCTGCCCAGAGTGGTGGTAGCATCTCCATCCATGACGATGTGCAAAACTGGCTGGGCAAGGTGCTGGCCAGCCTGCTGCCACTGCACCTGGTCCAAGCAGGAGGCTGGGCTGGAAACCCTGAAGATCTCTGTCCACCCCCAGGGATTCTACAGCTCAAAGTCCTTCTCCCTAACAATACTGGAAAGCATGAAATGGGATGTGTGTAATATGTCTCTCATGCATAATACTTCATAAAACCCCAGTGCTTCCACATCAGACAGCATTTCATGCTCACAAAGCCATCCTTCATATTTTCACTGTCAATAAACTGTGGTAATTCTGTAATTCTCCAGTTTCTAGCTGGCTAAGGGTTAAGGCTGAGTGGTTCTCAGGAGCCCAGTGCTGGTTTTGTAAGGGGTTCTGTCTGGTTTTTGCCTCTGAGAGCTGCTTTTCAGTCAGCCTGTGGTCCTCTTGCTTTTCCTTGGCTTGACTGTTTGCCTCCTCTGCATCTGAGCACATTAGATACGGAGTGTGGGGGATTTACAGTGCTGCTGGCAGTACCAGACAGAGAATAGCTTTGTAACTGTATCCCTGTCTTCCAGCAGAGAAAATCTTTAATGGAGATCACTACTCACCAAGGTACGTGTGAGAACACAACCCCTCAATGCCCACCTTTCATTAACATTATAGCGATAGTTATGCACACGCTGTGAGGAGAATGGTGAAGCCTGAGCAGGACATGTGTGTGTCACTGTATGCCAGGCTAGACCCTTCCTTGCTATAAATCTGAGCATTGCTTTATCACGCTGTGGTCATTCACATCAGGCAAGGAGAACCTGACCTATGACATTCTCAAAAGTTTATACTTCTGAAGTGATAATATCCATAGGTCATCAAAATTTCTCTGTAACTCACTGCTGTCTCAAAACCAAACCCAGCGGCCACAAGAAAACCTCTAAGGGCATGTGTCCTCAGAGAATTATTTCTGAGTCAACAAAACTGAGATCTAAAGTTGTGACACTTATCTGTGCCTCATCTCAGCACACAGAAATGTGCTGAGCTCTCTGGATATTTGGCTAAACACGCCAGCCAGATGGCTCCCCAGTGGGCAGAGCAGTGAGAAGCATTCTGTAAGATTTGCACAACATCATGTTACATGACATCATGCTACCTCGTCCAGGAGAGCCATAAAGAGGGTCTGAACCGCAGAAGATATCTGCTCCTGGAGCTTGGAGATTGCTTAGGAAATGAGCACATAGGCTGTGTCTACGGCACTGCAGCAGAAACAGGCTGGACACGAGGGGATGGCAAACAGAAAGAAATCTAAATGTGATTTTCTGATGGCGGGTCTCTATAAACACTCTCCATTATTTTTTGAATGACTTCCAAAATTCATCCACAAACAAAAGTGGCAAAACATCAGTTCCCAGTGCACAACCCAGCAGTGAAAAGATAAAATACCTGGCTTTTCAGGGACTTATTACTTTCTTATAGCATATTAAAGAATAGACATTATGTTTTGAGTTGAAACCTGTTCCTAAACATTCCTGCTGGATCCCAGCCTACAGTAGTTCTCTCTGAATTATATTCAGCAGTTGACTACTAAAGAAATGTTCTATTATTAACTAACATGTAATTAGTTCATTAAAAAACACCTCAGCTGAATACTGTGTAACATAATACAGCCTACTAGTAGAGTGAGGACATTTCAGGCCCAGCACAAATGGAACTGAAATTACAGAGCAAAGAAGTGGAAAGGAGACAGTGCCAGCTGGCAGGGCACTAAGTGTTTCAAATTACTGTATGTTTATGACCTCTGTGTTCTTAAACAAAATTAATTAGATTATGCTATTTGAGAATCTTGGAACACAGTGGACACTTGCCAGACTTATCTGAACCACACATCTTAAGTTTAATTAAGATGTTCTTAATTTCTCCAGGTATTCCTTTTATACACACATATACACACATGTGTGTGTTTAAGTGGTGCCTGTGGGAAGTGATAAACAACAGGCTGTGATTCCTGAGGTGTGTTTAAAGTGGCTGCTTTCTTAACAGAACTTGGGGGCTAAATCCATGAAAGGTCTTGGATACAGCTTCAGTGCTCACCTGCTACTTTAGGTCCCCAGTCAAAAATTCTGACCCTCAGGTGCCTTGTTCATCTGCCACCTAAGTGTGGAGTGTTTACACTTGTTGCAGGGAACTAAGCTTTCATTACAGGTTTCTATGTCTTGAAGTTCTGCTGCTTATTTTAACAAGTTGCTTTGCCTTATTAGCACTGATAATTTAACAACTCTCCTATGCTGAGCTGGGCTAACCTTCACCAATATCCCTGCAGATTTTGAGGTGCTGTGGGGGTGCTCACCAACAGATTGAGCGCTACTGGAGAAAGGAATTCAGATGGTGCTCCTCCCTGATGCTTCTCCCGAGTTCAGAGCATCATCCACCTGTGCTATGAAAGGGTTGGGTCCGTTTCCTTCACCAATCAAGGAGGTTTGAAGTCTCACGTACCACATCACAGAGAACATCTTCACCTTTAGAGGGTGGTATTTGGTGGGGGCGGAAGAGGGACTTTGGAGATGGTGCGTCTGGTGAGCAGGTCACAGGAGGGAAAGAAAGGAGATGAGGAAATGCTTATTGCTCCATCAATGGTGATGTGCTGAATCGGAGCAAAGAGGAAAGACTCTGTCTCTTAATCATCCTAATGAATGCCATTCCCACTACTTTTCTCTGACGTAGTGAACAGTCCCCAGTTCTGAGGAATGCAGGAAAAGCTTCAAAGGAAGGTGAGAAAGTCCTTTGCCTGCAGAACCCCAGGGACTGGGCAGTAATGGATATTCCAGCAGAGAGTGAAATGTGTACTTGAATTTCATCAGGCTTACAACATCCTTGATGCTTATGCTGAATGCTGAGCAACAATGGAGACAGACTGTCACCGTACAGTCCTCTGGGCTTGCTTTGAAAGAAAGCAATCTTTCTTCCATCAGCTTTGAAAGAATTCAGATGCATATCTTTTACAAAACATTCCAGGACTTTGAATTCTCAGGAGAAACACTCAAGGAAAAAATTGTGCAAAAAACCCTCCTACTCTTCATTGTTGATGTTTACTAGTGGGCAGTACTGTGGTTTCCCAACAAACATGATGGTCCTTTTGGAGCCCACACTTTTAGGCATGTAAAACTCACCTCATGCTTAAGCCCCTATGTCAGGGCTGGTGATTCTTCTGGTGGGGCTGAGTGCTGATGCCCAGTATGGATGGATAGATCTGCAAAGCTAGTGGCAAAGCAGAGCTTGGGGAATGTCCATAGCTCAGAGGCTTTTTTCTCAGAACAATATTGCTCAGTGGTGGTGCATCATTTTACATGCTCAGTGCACAAAGCATATCTGTAAACTCAGTGATCTACTCGTATGAATAGCCCCTTGAAGGGCTTGTCTGCTCGTCCTTGCTGGACGGGCACTTTAACACTACTCCGTCTCCTGCTATTCCTAATTAACAAGTGGTAAAGCTGAAATATTCATCACTGTCTTACAAGAAATGAGTTGCAAAGCCTCTGGTAGAAGTCAAGATTTCCCTTGGCCTCCAGTTTCTTTATTCCTCTGTGTACCATTGAATTGGCAAAGAAAGTGTAAAAAAAAATCATTGTGACTGTTAAGTAGCTGCCATTTTGTCTAAGAAAAATAGATCTGGTGGCTCAACACTACCTGTTCAGACTGAAGGGACCTCTCCTCAATAAACACGGACCAAAGCAGTCATGTCTAACAAATACACATTAGTTATCAGTGTGATGGGAAAGTTTTTAAGGGCTGCTGCTGTGAAAAATTACTCATGTTAAAATTTGATCATACATTCTCTGAAACAGCTGGCTCCTTCTCCCTGGGATTTGGTTTCAAAACCTTTTGCTGAAAATGTGTCTTTAAATGCATGCTACTGAATTAGATTAAAACAGTTTAATGCTCTGAATTCCAGACTTTTGCTCAGTTTTGTTATGCAGAATGCAGCACAGGGAGCGCATTCACTCAATTTTGTTTTTTCTCTTAAATATATTCTCATATTCCTTTACTTCCTCTTGACATGTGTCTTCCTCTCAAAATGTTATGATCCTCAGGTCATAGCCTGCTACAAAAATTATATTAAAAATTCGAAAATACCATCAGACTTTACAAAAGGAAACTTGAAAGCAACCCCTCTTCTATGTTTCCTGTGGCATTTATTGTATTTTTTTAAATCACAGAATTGCTTTTTAGAGGAGCCCACTTAAAACTGTACGGTGGATTCTTTAGAGCAATTGAAAAACTATGAGAAAGAAAGGCATGAAGCCTATAGATAGTGTCCTTATTTGCAAAGAGAAACTTTTCAACAGTTTTATTTCTTAAAGGTTTTTTTTTTTTGTTTGGGTTTTGGGTTGGTTTGTTTTTTGGATGTTTTCTGACTCTTACCTGTAACAAAGTAAAAAGCTAGCGAAAAAAGATGAAGGCAGTCTTCTGCACATGAAGTTGAACCTGCTTTTCTAGCTCCCATAATCTTCTTAGACCTCCTGTACCACAGCTGGCTGCTTCATGGTCTGCATGTCTGACTTGGAATAATATGAAGGATGTATTGTGTTGGACTGGTACAAACCTTTTACCTCTGTGCAAGAGTGTTGTTTCACTAAAACATTATTGTTTCCTCCTCTTTGACAGGGACTTTTCAACTGAAAGATCAGGAAATAAAATGCCTCTGGAACAGAAAGAGAATAAAAATTGCTCTGGCATAATGCTGTGCTGTTGACAGGTGTTTTTTCTAAGAAGAGTACTTGCCTGGGGGTAATGAGCATAATTGGATACTGTTTTACTCCTGCTTAATGCCAGGCTTTGCAGACTAAAACAAGGCCCTTTGAATTCAGCAAGCCATTATTTAAAATAAAAAACAATTATCTTGTGTTCTGGCTAATGTCTGGTAAAAAGTAATTTGATTAACCAAATATGAGAATGATAGGAAGGCTTGGTGTTGGCTTGTCCCAGTACTTTCCAAAGAGTAGAGTACAGTAGTTATGCAATACATTTCCATGCAATGAAAGACTTTTTGCTCATGTCATAAAATGGACAAAACTCATATCATTGTGGTAAATATATAAGAGTGAGATACTGGTTTTCACTACCTTCATTTTTTATTCTGACATCTGGACAGTTTCACTGTGGCCAAAATTGGTCCCACAAGAATAACTTTTGTTCTCTCCCTCATGGCTCCTTTATGCCTGGAGAACTCAGGTACTTGTTGTCATGACTAGCAGTAATCTGATTTGGAAATTTTACATGAAATATACTCAGAGTTAGTGCTTTAACAAAAGCTGTGGGAAATGGGATGTGCTTAGGATCCAAAAGGCACAAAAGTAAAGGTGGATCATGGGCTGCTTATGCAGAACAGAATTTCTGCCACAGATTTCAAGGCCATGCACCCTCCCACTCACAGAGAAAAAGAAAAATAACACCAGAATCTACCCAACACTTACCTAAAGTAAAAAACCTCTAAGCCCCCCAAAAAAGGAGTAAAATCCAGCACATTAAGGGTAAATGTTTCTAATTATTCTTATATCTTCTTCTGTTTCAGATCCAAATACAAACTTGTATACTTCTTTTTCTGCTCAAATAACTTTTTTTCCTCTGCTGGCCTATTTTTTTTTTTTGTTTCTCTACCCTGAAACTCCCACTTATTTACCCATGTTTATTCTTACAGAATCTGTTTTGTGCTTTCCCTTCCTCAAGATGCAGAATATTATTTCTATATACTATTCAAAAGAAATGAAAAAATGTGTGATTCTCCCTAATTTTCTCCAAGAAAGAGGAAAGCAGTCACAACGCACTCTCCTAGGCCTGGGCCAAAGAGATGTACAGGGTCTTTAAAAGTCTGTCTGAGCAGCAGTCCCTGCCAGCTCTCTGCCCATCACAGCCAAGGCACTATGTCCAGCACAGAGTGCTCTTGGAAGGGGCTTCTCTGCAGTTGTGAACTCTGGCAGGCTTTGATAGCCTGCCATATTTTAGCAGATATTTTAGCAGATATTTTAGCTACAACTGCTTAAGATTATTTAGTGGCTTTTAAACACTGTTCATGCCCATTCCGAACAAGCCCACAGAACATTTGCACAGTGTCTGCTAGCTGTGCTCAGGGAGTGTACCAACAATCCTGTATTGTTCTAAGCAAACATATATCAGCCCAGATTTTCTCCTGTGTCTTACTATCCTCTGTCAGCCTTGAGGAGGCTGTGACCTTCCATTGATTCAGGCACGGAAACTAAAACAACAATATTAAGCAGCTATATTTGCTTTGGAAAAGTAATCCTATTGTTCTTCTCTTTTAAAGCTTAAACTACTAGTCAGCATGAATGTCATCTTTATAGAAAGATAGGAAACCTACAGTGTCTGGTATCAATAAATGCCTCTGTGTTCAATGCCTGAACAGGGTTGGGACTGAAAGGAGAGAATGAAGTCCTTATGACAGAACTCAGGGGTAGTCTCTCTTGTGAGTATTTTTATGAGATGCAACTGCTACAGAAGTGCATCTGGTGCATCCCAAGGCAATCAGTTTGCTCGTCAAGGGAGCACAGTGATAATTTATTCCTGACAGGAGAGGAGAACCCGTAATGGTGGCCTGAACTGCCACTGCTGTTTGCTAACTCAATTCGAGTCTCCTCTGAACTGTTGGTATGATCAGAGGAAGAATTCCTGCTGGGAATAGATGGGGAGGGATAGCAGTCTCACCAAAATCAATGAGCCCTGCACTACATCATAGCCAATCCCAAACACTGCTGAATTTTTCTTTTCACAGAACCATCCAATAGTTCTGAAGTGCAAGCAACAAAGACTTTATAAGGATAAAGGTGACAGCAGAGAATTATGCACTGACTACCACTGCAACTGTGGACTGCAATCACTTAGAAAATTGATCTAATTTGCCACAGTATTTTTCATAGCTTACTTGCAGTTGTAATGAGTGGTAACTGAGGACAGTGGTGGAAGATTTGTCTTGAAGTTATTATACAGGACAGGGTCTCAAGAGAACCTGATTTGGTTCATGGTTTCTCTTTAGTCTTTCTGCATGGATTCAAGAGAGTCAATCTTTCCCAGCTCCTTTTCCCTGTCTACAAAAGAATAACTTTTTCTGTCTGTTAAAGTTGTAAGCTCTTTAGTTCCAAAGCGTAACTGTATTATATGTTTATACTGCTGAAAACACATGTGGCTTTGATCTCAAGAGTGGCCAACATGCAGTCGTTAATAAAAATAATATTAATTATAAGTAAAGAGTTTGTTACCTTTCAATAGGGCTCTATTAGGTAGCAATGGCTATACATACTGAATGAATGTAATTTTCACAATTGTGCTCAGAGTAGGGAATGATTTTGGCTGGAAACAATTCAAAAAAGCTATGCCAGCAGCTGTGGGGTCAGGAATAACTGCTGGGTTTTATTTTTCTCTCCTGGTATTCTTACAGTTCATTCAGTAAAAGAAGGAGGTGAGAAGCATACAGAAAGTTCTGATGGTGTCCAGCACTACTTTTCTGAAGTTGGCCTTTGTTGGTAAGCAGGCATAGCTCAGACTCACTGCTTTTATGTGGTCCTAGGGATAAATAGATTAAAGGAGATTGTATTATGGTAAAGTCAAAACATACATGGCTATTATGCTTTAAATCTTGTTTTCTTATATAAATCACTCCCAGAGCTAATTTTCACAACCTACCCATCATATACAAGCCCCAAAGTTTGTAAAAGTACCTAGTGTGCACCTGGTTTCTATAGGAGTTCTTCTGGATAATGTTGCATACAAGCACAAGTTGTCAGGAGGCCAAAAGTGTGTGTACCTCAATTCAGTTCTGGAGATGAGTTCACCTTTCAGCTCTGAAGGCTTTACAGAAAGGCCTCACTATTGCAGTGGCAAGCAGGGAGAGACAAGGAACAACGCTGCCTCGCTTACAGACTCTCCAGACAACCTTCTGTAGGAGGAAGACCTGTACAAGAAGATGCACATCTCTTTAGCTCAAGCCTAGAAGGGTGCATTGTGGCTGTTTGCTCTTGTGACTCTTTCTGGAAGACTATTAGGAAGAATCACAGGTATTTTGATTTCTTTTTAATAGCATATAGGAATAATTTTCCGCAACTTGTGATTGTCCCATGATTGAGGCATGATTTATATTCAGAAATATAAACTGAAAAATAACTTTTTCACAACCCCAGAATAAGTAGCCACTCTTTGCTGTGCTGTCCAAGGCTTTTAGATCAGTCCAAGACTTTTGAATCCGTCATCTTCTTCCTGATATTTGGCTAATCCCAGATAAGAAGGAAGGCAACACCTTACAGAGGTTATTTATGCTTGCAGAGCTGTCAGACACAAATTGTCTTGAGCATAAAATATGAGAAGAGTATCTTAAAACAAAAAAAGTGGCTTTTCTTTTTTAAATTTTAAAAATGCATGTATGAATTTTTCAGTTTTCCTTCTGACTTCTGAGTCTTCTGTGTTGTTTTTGCAAACTTCTGCCTGTAACCAGATATGTAAAGCAAAAATATCTAAAATCTCCACATCTTAACTGCATTAGAGTTTGTTAATGCCTTAAACTCATGAACTAACCAGCTGGACTATGTGGAGAGTCTATGTGTCTGAGGTAGCCCATGTTTTGGATAGAAATATTTATGAATTTAAAGAAATTCTAATTTCTCTAACTGTTCTGCTCCCATCAAATAAAATTTCTGTCTGTGAGTGATGATACATCCACTCTGTAAGCAATAGATTACAAACATATGGAAATAAACAGCCAGTTTGCCACAACTTTTACCTTCAGTTTGGTGCTCAATAGCCTTTGTGTTCAGCTCACAGCTTATGCTGTGCCCTCTGTCTCTTTCACTTGATTTTGTGATCTCTCTTTTAAGGTGTTGTCAACAGATTTAGTCATTATATCACTATTGTTAGGCAGATGAAAATAACAAAACCAGTGCATTACAAGCTTTTTAGGAAGAGGAAAAAAATACAAACCATCAACTATGAAAGACAAGGAAGGTAATGGGCAGAAAAAGAAGTCCAGACACACTTCTACCTACATGAACCAATAAACTGCACTGCAATTGAGGCTGGTGCAGTGACAAGAATCCTCACTATCTGCCAGGGTAAAAAGAAATGGATGATCAGAGACTGGCCTATAGTAAATTCCAGCTTTGGATAAGAAAGGAGACAGCAAGTGCCATCAAGAAACATCATAATCGGGATCATCATCATCATCATCGAGGTAAGTTCACATGCCTCATGAATAGAAGTCTAAAAATTAGTTGGGTTTTATTTTTATTTTTGTTTTTGTTTTTTTTTTTGTTTTTGTTTTTGTTTTTTTCCTGGGGGATTACTGACCTCTTCCTTGATGATTCAAATTCCTGCTCTTAGTCTGCTAAATTGGAATGTTGTTATGAACAACTCTGAATATGGACAGGCTTGTGCCCACATCATCAGATTAGCAGTGCCAGGAACCCACATAAAGATATATTTTGACTAATTCTTGCTCTCTGAGCCGCTATGGGCTTCTGCTTGATCCCCAGACCAACACAAGAGGAGGAGAGCCCTGGTGTGACATGGCCATACCCTTTGCCTATATCTCTCAGAAGAACTCCCACATGTGTTGTTTGTGGCTCAGAAATGCCACACATCTCCTTTCAGTGCCTCCGGGCACCCAGATGTGACAAAGGGGATGATTGGGAACCCCATTCCCATGTGAACCAGTGCAGAATGGGAACCAGCCTTGCTGCAGCTGTGTTCTCACACAAGGTTTCCTGGCATGTGAACAACACAGACATTTCTCGTGGCTTCATTTTAGAATTGTGCAGAGGAGGCAGAGTCACCAGCTCCTTGAAAGGAGAAGGAAGAACACAGAGCCAAGCTTTTAGTGCAAATTAACAGTGCTGTATAAAGTCACTATTTAATACTCTGTTATGCTGTATCCATGAGTCTGAGAAAAGCTGCCAAAATGTGGAGTGTGAAATAGGATTTTTCTTCTATTTCATAGGAGATGTGTCTAAATTCACAGAAGGAAGGGCTGAACACATATGGATATGACATCTGGGTGGTCAGGGAGAAGGTGTCTGTAAACTGGACCTCCTTCAGGAGCTGATGCCTGAGGATAAGGCTAAGCCTTAGCACCCATCTGTTGTTTCAAACAGTAAGGCACACCATAACAGGATTTTGGACTTTCCTCCCCCAATGACTATTGACAAATTCATGTGGTCACTATCACACCCAAAGTAAATTTTATTATGTTTAAGCATAAGGCCAATGAACCCTTTAATTATTATTACATCCATCTACATGGGAATCATGTCAGTCCAGCTAAATGTGTGAACATTTGGCCACTGTCTCTGCTTCCTTTTTGATTCAGAAGTTTCTGGCCTGGTTCCTAAAACTCCAGCAGAGCCATCAAAACAGCAGTAGGGGACAATTTGGCAGAGAGAGACCATGTGGCTGTGAGTCTGGAGACCTGGGTTCTGGTCTGGGCTTTATCACGGATTTCCTGTGGACATGAGATGAATTCACTTAATCTCATGCTCCCCTAATTTCCTCTTTTGTAGAAGAAGGATGATAATAATCACCCACTTAGCAGGGGAGTTGTGAGGCTGAGGCAATTAATGTTTCTAAAGCCTGTCGATGTCCATAAATGTAACCACTGAATAAGCAAAATATATTACAAGTATTATTTATTTTACTATGTGAATATTGCCAAAGCCTGTAAATTTCCCTCAGAGTCTGCAGATGAATTAGCTGTTCTCCTAAATACTCAAGTGAGAAAGAAACTATGGCCAAGGAAACTATTGCATCCTGCTTGAAGGAGGTAGCTAATGAATGAACAGTTCACTCTGGAAAGGTAGAATTTGGAGTTGAAATCCAGCCATATGGTGTTCACGGGTCACTACCTGTGAGCAAGCAGCTGGTTAGACCAGATGACCCACTATGGTCCTTTCCAACCTTACCCGTTCTGTGATTCTCTGATTATGTGGTGTAGGAACCAATGATTATTTTGAAAGGCTCCATCATTTACAGATGTGCCGTTTGTTAACTTGAAAAATAAATACTAGACTTTACTAAGTAATCCAAGGTGTTATGGATTTCCCAAGTTCTGATAACAATGTGCAGTTGAAGTGCTTAACTCAAAATCTAAATATTTTTCCATTATGTATTTCCATTATTTTCACAAAATTATCCTTTTAAAATGAAGTACAACCATGATCAGGTACATACTAAAAAACCCAGTGTGTATTTTGCCTTCATAAAAATAAATAATTTTCAGTTCTCATTACTTCATTACCATGACTGCTCCAGAATTTTATGGATTAATTATGCTGATAACAATTTTAATTTAATATATTTCTAAAGGATTTTTGGATAGAACCATTTAACATGATAGGAATTTAAGTATCTCTTGCCAAAAATATTTTGTGAGATGTTATTTTCTGAGGTGACCAGTGGCACGAACCTGTGTATCTGTATTACTCACATGTGCAAAACACTCAGAACTTCTTAGATCAACTGAGGTACCCGAACATCATAAATCAGAAAGTATTAATGTCTGCTAAGCACTCATGTGAATATTAAAAGTTCCCAGTATTTCACAGGCATTAGAGTTTCCTGCTTCACATTGTGCAGGTACACCACTCTACTTATCAGAACACCATAAAGCAAGAGATTTGCAATATAAATATTCTAAAATATTTAGAAATAACCTGTTGCAAATTCAGGACTGGCCTGGAGACCCACTGGCCTGGGAGAAGATACAGATAAGCAATGCTTTCGTGCTTTTCCAAGCCTGTGTTTAATACATTACAACCCCTATTTAACATTGCTTTTGGAGCTTTGTCTATTCTGGTTTTCTGGCCTAAAACTTCTCTGAAATGTTTTTCTGCATGATTGCCCATATGGAGCTCAAGAATCCCAAAGCAAGACTGAATGCACCCCCTCATCTCATCCTGGATCAAAACTGTGTTCCAACATCTTTTAGAAGATATTCAATCAAAGAATTGTATAAGTAATAGTATAACAGATTTAATCATGAGTATCAAACTGGCTATGCCACATTGATATTATTGTTGTGTACACAAATATAGAGGATTTCTATTCAAGAAGAAATTTTGCAAGAAAGAAATACAAAGGCATTAAAACAGCACAGAAAACCAAGCCAATAAGAGAATGGGTCATAAAGATAGAAGTCCTTACTTAATTTAGTTTATGTTAAATTTTAATAACCTTGCAGAGACAATAATCTGAAGTACATGATTCCAAAATTCACATATTCTTTGAACTACTGACTGTCGTGGGTCCAACTTTATGCCTGACTGGAAATGTAAAATACATTCCGACAATCCTTACTTCCATGTAGTGTAATAAATGGGTTCTTTTCTTTCTCTTCCCTGTCCAATTCCCACTACCTCACCTCAGTGTGGAACTCTATGCTTGAAATGAGAGAACAGTGGAAAAATGTCTTCTTCTCTTCCAAGGTGACAATCCAGCAAAAGCTGGAAACTTTCAGTAGGTGATATTCAGTATTCCTTTCCCCAAATAAATGGATTAATAAATGCAGTGCGATCTGTGCAAAGTCAAGGAGAAGATCAAAAGAGATGTTCCTTCCACCCTTAACACACAAGTGACAGCTATTCTTATATGTACTATGAAACAAACTGCATGCCATAAGCAAGTTGCTTTCAGTTAGCCCCATGTCAAGAAATGGTAGTGAAGAATGACACTGTAAATGACCTTGAGCTAATTTAAAAAGAGATTCCTCCTTCATCCAGACTCCTGTACATTGCATTGCATTGCTATCTCCTCAGGACTTCAGAGATCTACACAAATTCTACAGAAATAAGTTGCAATCTTTGGTCTGACTGTTTACCATCCAGCAGATTTACATATGCCTCAATCAATAAGGCTCAGTCAAGCTTAGATGATCAGATTCTGATCTAACAGGTGTTAAAAATAATGGAAAGTCTATACT